>CAUYRH010103493.1:0-47124 GCA_963574655.1 Perodicticus potto | reverse complement strand
TTTTATTTGCATTTCTCTAATGATTAAAGATGATGAGCATTTTTTCATGCGTTTGTTGGCCATTCACCTGTCATCTTCAGAGATGATTCTGTTCAAGTCTGTTGCCCACAAAGAAATGGGGTTGTTTGTTATTTTCTAATTGATTACTTTGAGTTCTCTGTAGATTCTACTTATCAGACCTTTGTTGGAATCATAACCTGAAAAAATTTTCTCCCATTCTGAACGCTGTCTGTTTGCTTTACTTTCAAACTAGCTGTGCAGAAGCTTTTTAACCCGATCAGATCCCAGTAATATATTTTTGGTGTGGCTTCAATTGTCAGGGCGGTCCTCCTCATAAAATATTTTCCCAGGCCAATATCTTTAAGCATTTCCCCTGCACTCTCTTCTAGTACTTTTATAGTTTCATGTCTTAGTTTTAAATCTTTTATCCAGTAAGAATCAGTTTTTGTTAGTGGTGAAAGGCGAGGGTCCAGTTTCAGTCTTCTACAGGTCGCTAGTCAGTTCTCCCAGCACCATTTGTCAGATAGGGAATCTTTCCCCCACTATATGTTTTTGTTAGGCTCATCAAAGATCAAATGACAATATGTAACCAAGATATAATCAATTACACATTCATATGAATGATAAAACTCAAATATAGTCCAGAAAGAAGAAGGGGAGAGGAGACAGAGGGTAGGAGAGGAGGGAAGGCAAGTGGAGGGAGGGTATTTGGGATCTCACTTATGTGCACAATGCAAGGGTACATTTCAAAACAACTAAGAGTATATTATAAATGTCTTACCACAAAAAATAAGTGAGGTGATGGTCATGTTAATTAGTTCGATTTAAGCATTCCACATTGTATATCAAATCAACACATTGTACCCCATAAATGTATACAGTTATTATTTAATAAAAATTAAGTTAAAAAAACCAAAAAATTCATTAAATTGTGTGTCCAAATCATTGTCTGACCATAAGAAGTATAGCAGATGAAGTAAACATCAATAGAGAAACAAGAAAATCTTAAACGAAAATCTTGACATGAGAAAGGTACGTGCAAAAATGCAGATCAACAATGAACAAAAACAAAAAAGAACCAAAGTTTGTCAAGATTTTTTTGAGAAATAAAGCAATGTTTTAGGCCATGTTATAACTGGTGATGAAACAGGTGTACCAATATGACCCTGAAACAAAGCATCAAAGTGCACAATGGGAGTCAGGCATTTCTCCATGACCAAAAAATTTCCATCACTCCATATCAAGAGTCAAGACAATATTGCTAATCTTTTTTTTTGATATCAGGGGGATTATTCATTGTGAATTTGTAGCAACTGTACAAACAGTCCAGTTTACTATTTAGAAGTGCTGAAAAGGCTACGTGAAAAAGTTAGACAAAAACAACCTGAAGTTTTCACCATCATGACAATGCATCAGCTCATATGGCAGTATCTGTGACAAAGTTTACAGGCAGTAAAAAAATAACTGTATTCCAATATCCCTACTACCTGATCTATCCCTACTCACTTAATCTTGCCCAAAATGACTTTTTCTTTACCCAAAGATAAAGGCAATATTGAATGGGAGACATGTTGATTACATCCAGGACATCAAGGGTAATATAATGACAGCTCTCATGGCCATTCTGGAAAAAGAGTTTCAAAACTATTTTGAAGGGTGGACTAGGTACTGGCATCAGTTCACAGCTTCCCAAGGGGAGCACTTTGAAGATGATTATAGTGATATTCAGCAATGAGCTATGTAGTACTTTTTCTAGGATGAGTTTGCAAACTTAATTGTCAGTCCTATCTAAGACAATTTTGAAAAAGAACACAATGAGAGGAATCACTTTATCTGATTTTAAGACTTACTACATACCTGTAAGCTTTTAAGACTTACTACAAGACTCTGAAGTACTGGCAGAAAGGAGATACATAGATAAATGGAACAGAATAGAGAATCCAGAAATAGATCCACACAAAATTGCTCAGCTGATTTTTGACAGAGCTACAAAAGCATCTCAATGGAGGAAAGATAGCCTTTCTAACAAATGAGGCTGGAGCAATTATGTTTAATAGGCAAAAAGATGACCCTTGACCTAAACTTCACACCTAACACAAAATTTGACTGAAATAAATCATAGATTTAAATGTAAAACATAAAACTAAAGATTGTTCAGAAAAAAACATGGGAAAAATTCTAGGTGTTGGTAAAGAAGACTCAGACATGACATCAAAACCATGATACATGTAAGTAAAAAATGAATAAATTTGACTTCATCAAACTGAATACTTACACTCTTTTTTTTTCAAGTATACTCTTATTGTTGATTATAGTCACTTCATTGTGCTTTCAAACGTTGATCATTCTAACTATTTTTTCACCCACTAACCATCCCCACTTTATCCCCCCATCCTCCCTATCCATCCCACACTTCTGGTAACCATCATGCTACTGGGTCTCCACCAGATCAGTTGTTTTTCAGATGTAGCTGCCACATATGAGTGAGAACATGCTAGATTTGTCTTTCTGTGCTTGGCTTATTTCACTTAGTATAATGTTCTCCAGTTCCATCAATAATGTTGCAAATGGCAGCATCTCATTCATTTTTTGTGGCTACCTAATACTCCATTGTGTGTATGTGCCACAATTTCTTTATCCATTTATCTGTTGATGGACACATAAGCTTCCTCCAGGCTTTGACTGTTGTGAATAGTGCTGCAGTAAACACAGGAGCCCGTCTTTTCTTTTCTTTTTTTTTTTTTTGAGACAGAGCCTCAAGCTGTCACCCTGGATAGAGTGCCATTGCATCACAACTCACAGCAACCTCCAATTCCTGGGCTCAAGCGAGTCTCTTGCCTCCGCCTCCCAAATAGCTGGGACTACAGGCACCCGCCGCAACGCCCAGCCATTTTTTGGTTGCAGCCGTCTTTGTTGTTTGGCAGGCCCAGGCTGGATTCGAACCCGCCAGCTTAGGTGTACGTGGCTGGCACCTTAGCCCGTTGAGCCACAGGCGCCGAGCCAGGAGCCCGTCTTTTTGAGGAGTCTCCTTCCAAGCTGTTCTTCAGAATGGTTGTGCTAATTTCCCCACAGAGGGTTCCCCTTTCTCCACATCCTCACCAGCATTTGTTATTTTTAGTCTTTTTGATAAAAGCCATTTTAAATGGGGTGAGATGATATTTCGTTGTAGTTCATTTGCATTTTTCTACTTACACTATTCGATGAAATTAGTGAAAGGTCAAACCATATACTTGGAGAAAATATATGCAAACCATGTATTTGATGTAGGACCACTATATAGGATGTATGAAGAACTCTTACAAATGAACAGTAAAATAAAACGCGACAAAACCAAACAATCTGATTAGAAAATGAGCAGAAGACATGAAGAGACATTTCACCAAAGAGGTTCTACAGATGGCAAATAAGCACGTGAAAAGTTAGTCAACATCACTGATGCAAATTAATGCAAATTAAAACCATAGTGAGATATCACTACACAGCTATCCAATGGCTTAAAAAAACTATGACAATTGTCACTCTGCAAAACTGTTTGGCAGTTTCTCATAAAATTAAACATGCAACCACCATATGACCCAACACTTGCACTCAAACTTTTACACCAGATAATTTAAAACTAACGTTCACACAAAAAATTGTACACGAATGTTTATAGCAGCTTTCTTTTTAATAGCCCCAAACTGGAAACAGCACAGATGTCCTTAGATGAGTGACTTGTTAAAGAAACTGTGGTAAATCCATACTACAGAATACTACTCAGCAATAAAAAGAAACAAACTGATACATGTAACGGCTTGGGTGAGTCTCCAGAGAATTTAGGTGAGTAAAAAAAATCCTACATGGTTACATCCAGGACATCAAGGGTAATATAATGACAGCTCTCATGGCCATTCTGGAAAAAGAGTTTCAAAACTATTCTGAAGGGTGGACTAGGTGCTGGCATCAGTTCACAGCTTCCCAAGGGGAGCACTTTGAAGATGACTATAGTGATATTCAGCAATGAGCTATGTAGTACTTTTTCTAGGATGAGTTTGCAAACTTAATTGTCAGGCCTTTTTCTGTACTGTCTTTGTCCAGTTTTGGTGTCAGAGTAACACTGGATTCATAAAATTAATTGAGAAATCACTTTTCCTCTTCCATTTTCTGAAAGAGATTTATGTAGAATCCAGTTAAACCATCTAGACCTAGAGATTTATTTTTTGGGAGATTTTTAATATCAAATTTAATGTCTTTGATAGCTATAGGGCTATCCAAATAATCTATTTCATATTGGGTAAGTTGTGGTAGTTCGTGCTTTTTAAGGAATTGATTTATTTTATCTACATTGCCAAATTTATGCATGTAGAGTTGTTCAAAGTATTTTCTCTTTCTTCTTTTGATGTCTGCAAGGTCTGTATCAATATCCTCTGTTTTATTACTGATATTGGTACTTTGTGTCTTCTGTCTTCTTTTCTTTGTCAGTCTTGCAAGCGATTTGTCAATTTTATTGATCTCTTCAAAGAACCAACTCTTTGCTTCATTGATTTTCCACCCTTGAAGTCTTGGAATACATCTCACTTGGTAGCGATGAATTATTATTCCAATATATTTTCCAGCTCCGTTTCCTAATATTTTGTTTCTTGATTTTGCATCCATGTTTACAAGACAGATTGCTCTGAAATGTTCCTTTCTTTTAATACCCTTTTAATTTTGGTATCAATGTTTGTCTAATTATTTGGCTAGCCTCATGAGAAGAGTTGAGAAGTGTTGCTTCTTCTTCTATTCTCTGGAAAGACTTGTATAATAGTGATGTTATTAAACACATAGAGTTTATGCACTTATATATATTTGGGGGAAAATAGTTTCATCTCTGTGCGTGAAGCTAGGTGGTGCAAGATTATTTTTATCTCTTACCATTTTCTAGACATCATGCTAGGAATTTTACATTCATTGTCTCATTGTTTCCTTATAAAAATCTCACTGAAGAAGTATTTCTATACCTGTGTCTGAGCTCAGAAATTGAGATTTATTGACTTGCCTAAGATCACACAGATGTGAAAATCAAAGCTATTTATTAACCTCCTACTATCAATATTTACCAGGCACTGTGGTCTGAGAGAGTTGTCTGTTGTAGCAGGTCAATGAGATAGTAATCATGTTTTTCATTGTGAAGATGAAGAGGCTGAAGCTCAAAGAGCTTGAGGAACAGATCCAAAGCTAAACATGTAAGATGTGGCCAAGCTGGTATCCAGGGTAGTATTTTGCTATTCTTCAGCTGGAGAGAGTACTCTTTGTGCTGTGGCCAGAATGTTGCTCTTGTGGGAGTGAGAACATTCTTGTGTGTTAGTGATTGCTGTCATTGTCAGCAACACTCAGGGGAAGGGAAGACTCATGATGGTCAGGACAGCTGCTGGTCCCAGGCTCCAGGCTCCAGGTGCAACAATGAGCCAAAGCTGAAGACGGAAGAGTAGGGAAGCAGACTACTGGGTAGCTAGAAGAAAAGAGCTCAAGAAACTGGGTTGTGAGGCTGGGAGACAGACCAGGAGATGGGTCGAGGTTTAGCAAGGCTAGACTTTGATAGGCCACAGTGTCTACTCCTCTGTCATGTCATACAGCTTTCCAGAGCTAGGCCTGGCTTAACAGAATTATCTTTTCCCTTGCAAAGCCCAGGCCTGAACCCCTACTAAGTCACTCCTAGGAATGGAGAGAGGTGGAGGTAAGAGGAGAGGTGTCCTGAGGCCCCAGTTCCCAGACAGAGGCAAGAGGGATAGACTGAGGCTGATGATGTTGCAGAGCTGTGGGGGTTCCTTAAAGATTACCTGGTCCAAACACCACACTGTCTGGCGGAGGAAGTAAGGCCCAGAGAAGTGAGGATGCAGTGATGGATTTGCCCAAAGCCACATGACCTTAAATGGCCACCTGGGGGAGAGCAAGAGCCCGGACTGATCTGTGGGGGTATGAGGTGTACAGGGGCTGTCAGTGTGTGTGAGTGTGTATGTTCATTGGGCCAAGCCTCTATAATGACTATTGTATATTGCAGTAAGGCTGAACGTGGATTCTGAGGCTCGACTCTGTGTATGAACTTGGGCCTCTAGGAGCAAGTTATTTGAATGCTCTGGACCTCAATTTCCTCATCTGCACCTCATTATAGTAACTACCTCATAGTATTATTGTTCAGATTAAACAAGTTTATATATGTATGTGTATACACACACACGGAACACTTGGCATAATGTCTGGCACATATGAAGCACCGTGTAAGTATTGTTGTTGTTATCAGAGGCCCTTTGATGGGGTGGAAAAATAGAAACTTAAGAGTTGTCTGCCTGAGTTCCAGTTCAGAATCTGCTACACTAGCTGTGTGACTTTGAGCAAGTGCTTTCCCTTTCTGAGTCTCAGCAGCCTCACCTGCAATATGTGTAACATGAGACTTGTTAGCGTCCAGGGCTGTTGGAGGAATTCAGTTATCACATGGACAAATCACCTGGCTTACAGAAGGCCTTGGTGAAAAAGGTGGCTATTGTTATAACTGCTGTCCAGACCCCACCGGAGACAGGCCTCATTCCTGGTTCCTGCATGCAGGCCCTGCTCCTCCATGGCTTCTCAAGCTAGCCCCACTCTCCCCCACCTGAGCTGGGAAAGAGCTTCAGCCCTGCATGTTTTGTGGCCTGCAGCATCTCTGCTCCTGCTCCCAAGCTGGCTTGCTGGATTGACAACTTCCTTTCTCTTCATAGCACTGGGGGATGTGAAAAGAACACTGATGCAACTGTGAGGCAGGGAGGGAGCTGGCTAGAGGTCCCATGGCCCCACTCATGGCCGTCTGAAGTGGAGAGACGACTTGGCTGAAGAAGATATCCCTCCTCCTGGCAGGATGCACTTGCCACAGAGCCTTCTGTCCATTGGACCCAAATCTCTGGAGGTAGACTTGGTGCCTTCCTTGTAGCTTCCTTTGTAAAATATACGTGAAACTATTAAAACACAGTTTCCTTGAGAATCAAACATGGTAATACAAATCAATCAAGCACACGAGATCATAATCAAAGGATCCCAACTTTTTAAAAGTAGAATAATTAAAAGCCTCGGGAATTGAATATAATAGCCCACAAAGTGGGTTTTTTACCTATGTTTTACTGAATAGTAAAATTATTGGATAATACCCCTGGGGAGGGTTGTCCAATCTCTCAGGGAATTCAAATGAGTAACTGAGGTTGAAGAGATCTCCAAGGACTCCTCAGAGGACTGCTGCTGAAATTCTGTGAATGAATCAGGACTTCTTGGGTTGGGGGTAGAGAGGCCCTGACAGTGCCCCTCTTATAACCTTCACGTTGGGTATGGCAGCCCAAACTATAGGCCATTTTCCCAGGGTTAGAAAATTGCTTTGGGGGTTCCTGCATTGTCTGAATGCCTATGGGGATGCTGCTCCTGTGGTAGGAGTGCCTTTCCACACCCCTCCTCCTCCTCTCTCCCTGACACCTCTCAACCCCCTCTGGTCTGACAGACTCTCTGCGCAAGAGAAACAATGTAGGCTTGGGGATAAGAACAGACTCAGAGCTCTGCAAATCATTTTACTTCTCTAAGTTTCAGTCTTCTCATTTGTAAAATGGGTAGTATTAGTACTTAGCTCACAGCATTACTCTGAAGACGAGCCCAGCTGACACATGTAATATGCCTGACGTTGTGTCTTGCCTGATGAAAACTCACTAAACAGTAACTCCCTTCTCTTGATGCCTGTCTCCTCCAGAAGAACCTCAGGGAAACTGACTTGCTCTATTTGAAAGACTCAACATCTGAACAAGGCCTGGTTCTCAGACAGAGGAGTGAAAATTTGCCCTCTGCATTTGGTACTTTCTAGTTCATGAGGCATGTCCACTTCCACTTGCTTGTGCCACCTTCCCAGCAAGCCTGCAAGATGGGGATTATTATGATCCCCTCTGTACAGGTGACCCAACTTTGGCTCACAGAAGTCTAGTCATTTGCTTAAAGTCACTCAGTTTAGGATTTCTAGTTCTGGGATTTGAACCCAGGGCTGTCTGGCTTCAGAGTTCAAACTGTGGCTACTATATCTTCACTATTTTAACCTGGCAAGATCAGAGAAGGATCCACTCCACTTCATGGGAACTGCATTAACACTCCCCTGCCTCAACATGGATGCAAATGCTCAGACATTGCTTGTGGGGTCAAGGAAGCCAGATACCGGTAGGGCACACATGCACACACACACACACATACACACATGCAATAGGGGTGAGGGAAAGGCTATGACAGATATCATTATAGTGCTTGATGAGTTGGCAAGCTTTAAAGCAGGCTATCCATAGTAGCCACCACAGTAGGAGGTTGACGAGTTAATATTTGCTGTGAAGGATGTTAATGAAAATGATAAATGATCCCTTCACACCCTGAGAAAACTGACAGCTTCTTACACACACACACAATAATAAAACTATCAATAACCACCCCTTTTTGGTATCTACTTTACAACATATGCAGAAGAATTTTCTCCTATCATCTCATTTCCCCCAACATTATGTCCATTCAACCAATACCTACTGAGCTCCTATTATGCACCAGGCACTGTTCTAGGTGCTTGAGATATATCAATGAACAAAACGGATAGACAAAGATTCCTGTCCTATGGAGCCCATTATCTAGTGAGAAGAGGCAAAAAGTAAATAAGATAAGTAAAATATATTTAATGGTTGATGGTGATAAGTGCTATGGGAGAAAAATAAAGCAGGAAGAAAGAGGTCAGGGTGTCCAAGGGGAGGTTGCAAGTTTAGCTATCAAAGTCAGGAAGGTCACACTGAGAAAGACATTTGAGAAAGCTCTGAAAGAGGGAAGAAAGTGAACCTTGCAGATATCTCCTGGAAGACCATTATAGGCTGAGAGAACAGTCTGTGTAAAGACCCTGAGTCAGTTGTGTGCCAGAAATGTTTGAAAACCTCAAGGAGGCCAGTGTGGCTAAAGCCCAGTAAGCAGAGAGCAGGGATAAAGGTAAAGAGGGACCAGATCTTATGGGACCTTGTGGCTACCATGATGACTTCTGCCTTTCACTTAAAGAGATGGGGAGCCATGGAATGGATGTGACTCGGGTTTAACAGGACCCGTCAGGCTTACAAACTTCAGGTACAGAGAATATGCTGGTGGAGTAGGGGCAGAAGGGTAGCTGCGCAGTAGAGATAGGGGAGGTGGGAAGAATGGATTGGCTCATAGAGGATTTGCTGACAGATGGGATGTGGAGTGCTGAAGAAAGAAAGAAGGCAAAGAATACCTCATGTGGTATGAATGTCTCCCAGTCTTTACCTCTGCTGTCACCCCACTTCCCTCTCTCCTGGACCTGTCAGTGGGCCCCTTCATGGGACTCCCTGCTCCTCCCCTGCCCCCTACAATATACTGTCCACCCAGGAGCCTAAAGGATTCTTCTGAAATGTAAATCAAGTCATTTCACTTTCTGACTTTAAACCTCCAGTGGCTTCCCATGACACTTAGAAAAAAGTCCAGCACCCAAATGAGCTGGCTCCTGTCTGCCTTTCCAATTACTTTTCCTGCTCTGTCCTCACCCCCTCTCTCAGCTCCAGCCTGCTCCTGTCCCATGAACTCACCAAGCTGATCGCCACCTCAGGACTTTCTTATTTGCTGTTTTCCCTGTGTAAAATGTTCTTTCTTCACTCTACATGGTTGGCTTCTTCTCACTCTGTGGGTTTCAACGAAGATGTCATCTCCTCAGAAAGATCATACCCTGCACCATCATTCCATCTAAATTAGATTCATCATTCTAGATTTCTTTCTATATCTCCTTGGTTTTGTTTTGTTACCTCCATAGCACATTCCATGGACTATATGTCAACTTCTGTGACTTTTATCTCCTCCACTCAGCTCCTTGAGAGCAAAGGCAGGGACCACCGAGAGTTGGGCCAACTCTGTATCTCAGTACCTAGTTCCAAGAGAGGTACTCTGTTAGGGCATATAAGCATATGCTCATTTAATGCCTACAGCAAGCCTATGAAATAGGTTTTGCTATTATACTTATTTCACAGATGAGGAAACTGAGGCACAGAGAGTTCAGAGAGTTCGCAAATGGTTCAAATTCACATCTGTCCAACTCTTTATAATTTCACACACATGCGCGCACACACACAGCGGGTACTCTCAAAACACTTTTTAAACAAATGAAGGATTGCAAACATTAAAAAGGTAGGCTTAGGCTCGGTGCCTGTGGCTCAACAGGCTAAGGCGCCAGCCACATACACCTAAGCTGGCGGGTTCGAATCCAGCCCGGGACCGCCAAACAACAATGACGGTGGCTGCAACCAAAAAATGGCCGGGCGTTGTGGCGGGCGCCTGTAGTCCCAGCTACTTGGGAGGCAGAGGCAGGAGACTCGCTTGAGCCCAGGAATTGGAGGTTGCTGTGAGCTGTGATGCTATGGCACTCTATCCAAGGTGACAGCTTGAGGCTCCCTCTCAAAAAAAAAAAAAAAAAAAGGTTAGGCTTAAATTTGGGTCCATCTAGCATAAAATCCATATTCAACCATTACCTCTTAGGCTGATACAATGGGGTACCCCATACTATTTTTGATGGGACAGTAGGGGGATGGGAAGGTTAGAGAACTTGAGGCTTCTTCAGTTCAGCATGTAAAAGTCATATTTTGGGCCATATTTTCTGAGCCTCAACACATCTGTCCATTCTTCCTTCATCTATCCATCCATCCATTCTCCATCCTTCATCCAATCTCTTGACACTGATGAAGCCATCTGCTACACACTAGGCCCTGTGATAGGCCATGAGCTCCAGATAAGAGTAAGCTACTAATAAAGCCTATAGTCTAAGTATTGGAATAGTGGTTAAGGTCTACACTATGTCCTGTGGCACCAAAGGGAGTAAGGGGCTAGTCCTGCCTGATGAATGAAAGCAGCAAACTGGTCTGAAAGCTGCAGCATGCCCCTCTAAGGGCTGAAATTGTGTGGTTCCCCTTTCTATACCAGTGCCTAGCCTACAGCGACCATAGCTGACCTGCTTCGGAGCTATGAACACTGCGTTAACTGTAGTTTGAACTTGAATCTGTAGGCCATATAGTTTCAGGAGTGTGACAAAATGAGATTTGCTTTATAGAATGAA
Organism: Perodicticus potto; assembly: GCA_963574655.1. Lineage (NCBI taxonomy): Eukaryota > Metazoa > Chordata > Mammalia > Primates > Lorisidae > Perodicticus > Perodicticus potto. The sequence continues at coordinate 36,029 of CAUYRH010103493.1, read as the reverse complement.
CATTCTGATTCCTGGTATCTGCTGAGTTAGAAGCAACAGAATTGGAAGCGGGGAGACTAATGAGGAGGCTATTGCTGTTGCACTAGTAGTGATGAGAGAAGATGGGTGACTGTCCTCGGGTGGCAGCAGTGGAACTGAGAGAAGCAGAGGGACTAGTGATGTATTGAAGACTCATTTTGTGTAGTGACTAAGTGAAGGAGAGACAGATACAAAAGATGGCCCCTAGGTTTCTGCTTAGGACAACTGGGAGCTGGCTGGAAGACTCCAAATGCCACATTATGCAAGCTTGGGACAGGGGACAGGGCAGTGGGTGAGATCCCAGTGGCTTTGACTTTCCCAGAGCAGCTTGCTTGGCATTTGCTTTTATTGTCAGCAAATATTTTTTTTTTTCTTCCAAGCTGCAGCCATTCAGATTGGTCCTACTCGGCCACAGAGGTAATGGTACATTGACAGATGCCAACAACTATATCACTTTCATTTAAAGGGGCTGGCCTTATCAGCCTTGTGGATACCTGGGAAATTCTCACTTGTACAGTCTCATCTCCTCATGTCTCTCTTTCTCTCCCTAGGCTTCTTTCTTTTCTCTCACTTCCTTTGTCTTCCTCTAATCTCCCTCTCTCCTCTTTTTCTTACACACAAGCACATACTCTCACACCCACCCCACCCCCACCCCTACATAGGCTTGGGAACACATCCGAGTGCGTGTCTATATGTGCGTGCACATAGGAATCACAGGAATTATATTCGAAAATGTAAATTTTGGTCTCAGACCAGATTCTTAGTTAAGGTCCAAAAAGGAACCCCATGGAAAATACGCTGTCGGGGGCCAATGGGAAGCTCATCAATCATTCAGCAGACACTTCCAGGGGCCTCGTCTGTGCCCAGGCTGGGCTAGCCCAGTCTGTAAAATTCACAGAGAAGGTAGTGAGAGAGACAGCCACTTTGCCAAATTTCCAGTGTGTGATCAGAGAGGGGTCACTATGAGAGCACTGAAGAAGGAGATACCAACTGCCTGCCTGGATAGCAAGTTCATAAAGGCTCCACACAGGAGGTGCACTATGAGATGGCCTTTGAAGAGTGAGTAGAAGTTCATCATGCTGCTAAGAGAGGAAGGGCATCCCCTATAGAAGAAACAGCATAGTCAGAGACCTGGAAGCAAAAGAGAAAACTGGCAAGTTGTTCGCTGGGACTGAGTGATGGACTAGAAGTAGAGGAGAGCAAAGCAGAGAGAGCTAGAAACTGGGGAAGGGTAGGCCCTGATGGCACATGAGAGAATTTAAACGGTGAATGGTTCAAGTAGTTCAGCTACCTTGGAGGGCACATTGGCAGCTACAATCAACATTGCAGATGCCCAGATCTTTTGGCATAGCAGTTTCACATCTCAATGTCTGTCCTGGAGAAACATTTGGTGCATGGGTATACACAGGGTTTATGGCATTTTGATAATGTAAAATAAAATGTATAATATAACACTATGAATAATCAGCAGTAAGGAACTAGTTAGATTTTGTTTCATACTTGCTAAGGAATATAATGAAGCAGTCACAGCACATGAAGTAGATCTCTTGAGGGCAGAACAAGAGTAAATAATGTTTTTTAAACTGCAGCAGAATAGACGGGTATATATGGATATACTTCCTAACTCTAGCAGCTCTAAAAGCCTAGAAGCAATGACACCCCAGTAGCAACAAGCACACCTAGCATCAAGAGCTTTGTTTCTAATACCATCCTCTAATTAAAGGAATTGGGGCTCCTTGGAGAAATGGCTAGATAAGGGCTGGGGCAGGGGAAGTCCAGGATAAGACTGCACCATCCATCTTGTAGTACCAGAAATTAAGGAAGTGCTCACAATAAAATGGGGGTTTGTCAGAACTTAGGAGCCAACCTGAAGGAGGTCCTAATTGCCAAAATAGGAACTATTTGAGCAGAAAATAAATAATGATGGTGTTGGACTTTTAGTCATTTCTTTGTATTTTCACACAGTTTTAGATTTACAGAAAAGGTGCAAAGATAATACAGAGAATTCTCACATACCCTACATCCAGTTTCACCTGTTGTTAACATCTCATGTTAGTATGACACATTTGTTATAATTAATGAACCAATATTGATACATTATTATTTACTAAAGTTCATGCTTTATTTAAATTCCCTTAGCTTTTACTTAACGACCTTTACCTGTCCTAGCATCCCATCCAGGACATCACATTACACTTAGGGGTTATGTATTCTTAGGTTTCCCAGACTTTCCTTGCTTTGAATGACTTCAACAGTTTGCGGAAGTATTGGTTGGGCATTTTGTAGAATGTCCCTCAATTTGGATTTGAAAAACCATGATGTTTTTCTCATGGTCAAAACAGGAAATGGGTTCTGGGAGGAGTATCCCAGAGCCAAAATGCCCTTCTCAGTACATGGTATACACTGTTATCTGATATTAACTTTGATCACCTGGCTAAGGCAGTGTTTGTCAGGTGTTTCCATGTTATTTTTCCCCCCTTTTCCATATGATACTCTTTGTAAGAAAGTACCTATGTGCAACCCAAAGCTAAAGAATGGAGAATTATACTTCACTTTCTCGAGGGGGGAGATTATATTAGATTTTAACTCATAGAATAAAATATTAATTGGTCCATATTAACAAAAATTAATAATTGAATAAATAAATAAGTGGGGGGAAAGGGAGAGCTTTTGGCTACAGTGAAATTCTAATTACTACACATAGAAAGGAAAGGGAAAATAGAACATGACAGCTGATGAAGCACCACATTATTAAGTGTTGGTCCACCAATGAGGCTACAATTAGTGGGTGAGTGTTTGAGGAAAAACAGGACTTGTATAATCTTGCTCAGGATAGTTATCAACTGAAAAAGGAAATAGAGTAACTTCATGGTGGATTAACCCTACAGACATCATCTTAATAAGTAATCAAGGTCAACATCACCAGTCATAAGACATATTGGTATCATGCACCTCTTGATGTGGTATGCTGAGAAGGACCCAACACCATTTCTGCAGTATTCCTGCCATAAATCACAGCCTCCCTCCAGTCATGAGAAAATATCAAGCAAGCTCAAATTGAGGGACAGTCTATAAAACATCTGACCAGTAGCCCTCAAAAGTATCAAGATGAAGAAAGAGGGAGGAACTATCATAAATAGGATAAGACTTAAGGGGAAATAACAACTAGATGCAATGTGGGATCCTGGATAGGGCCCAGAAACAGAAAAGGGATGTCAGTGGGAAAATGGGAAATTCCAATAAGATCTGTAGTTCAGGTAATAGTATTGAGCCACTGTTTTGATCACTGTACCACAGTTATGTAAGATGTTAATATTAGGGGAAGCTAGGTGAGGGGTGTACAGGAGCAATCTGTTCTACTTTTCTGTAAGTCTAAAATTAGTTCAAAATAAAAGGTTTAAAAACTTGTAACATAAAAGATTTAGGGCAAAAACCTGGAAGGTCTTTAGTGGCAGAAACAGGAGAGGTTTCAGTATACTTTTGAAAGGTGCTTGCCTCAGGCAGTTAAGAAAAAGAGTCAGGGAAGAGACCTGAGAGTTTAGCCCTTGGGTACTCAGAGAACCTCAGTATGCTCTGCCTCTCCTTGGACTTGAGTTTGAGAGACCTCCTTTCCTCAGGGCAGCCCCCTCTAGAGATTTGTTCAACATATGGCCTATGGTTGGTCAACTGGCCTGTATCTCTGGACTGGACTTTTGCTCCCATTATCACTGGCTGAGACATCAATACCCACCCTCCACTCTCCCTTTAGTATGGTGCTGGCGGCAGCCCTATGGGGAGTAGGCTAGGGATTCCCATCCTGGAAGGCAGAGGCAGCTGAGGTGAGGTTGAAGCTGTTGGGAAAAGGCTTGGCAGGCAGGCGAGCGGGTGCTCCAGAGGGAGGGCAGCTCAGACAGTGGTTAGCTGCAGAGTGGGGCTTAGCAGAGGGAAGGGGGAAAGGGAGGGGGGCTCTCCTTCTCAAGGGGCCCTTTCATGTTGAAATCAGCCAGCGTGAATGCTGGCGGCCCAGGAGCCCAGCCAGGGGAAATGTGAGAACCTCCTTATCTCCCCTCATGTCACAGCGCAGTCTGCGGTTCCCAGCCGGGCAGTGAGGATGCATTAAGGGAAGTGTTGGAGGTGGGGAGGGGGTTTCCCATCAAGACCTTGGGCTGGGCACACTCCGTTAAGGGGGGTTTCAGGAAGCAGGTTTCAGACCCTCCCGCTTCTGGAGCTGGGGGTGGATGGGAGTGCCCTGCATCTTGAACCCAGGAGAACCAGCAGATTTTTGGGGCCTGCGCCTATGCACTTGGCGGGAATCAGAAAGGAGGCCACAGGTCCTACCCCTATCAAATCCAAGAATGGCCTATACAGAGGACCTGACACTCTCTCTGGGTGTGCAGATCCTGCTTACACACCTGCAGGAACGAAGAGCTCACTCCCTGTTGGGAAAGCGGGGTGGGGGGGGGGAGTGATAGCACTGCTTCCACACCTGGGTTAAGTTCTCATTCCTGGGAAGGAAAATTGAGACCTTTGACCAGGGCAGCCATATCCTCACCTTCCCTGGAACACTCTCAGCCCAGGAGTGACCCCTGCTGTCCAGACAACCTTGGAGGCATAGGACTGAGCCTGTCAGCTTCCGATGGCTTGGACTGGGTGACCCTTCCAGCTCCCTTCCAACCCTGCAATCTTGTGTTTCTCTGAAATGAGCTGTGAGGTTCTTTGTAAAGCCACTGTTGCAGAAGGGAGGTGGGTGAGGCCAACATCTGGACTGTGGGGACATTGTTAGCCCCGACAGTAGAGCTGTCAGTAGCTAGTGTTTTGACAGACACCATTTGTCCATGCAAATACCTGGCTTCCAACATGTTCCAACTGCCCAGAACCCCAATCCTCCTCCCCACAAATACACAGGGACCCAAGAGAGCCTGGGCCCTGGCTGGAGTTTAGGTCATCCCATCAGCCTCTGTTGTCCCAGACAGGAAAGGAAGTGTTGAGAGACCAGAGGGCCCTTGTGAAGGTGTAAGAGCAAGACAAGGCAAGGGAGAGAGTTTCAGGAGCTCCTGGAGACAGCTTGGTTCAGTGAGTAGCATGGTGCTGTAGACCTCTGGGATGTGTCCCCAGTTTTACCAGAACCTTGCCGGGTGACCTTGGGTGATTCTGTTCCTCTGTGTTCCCAACTATCAAACAAGAAGAATTGGTTACCACTCAACCGAATCTCCCCCCCATTATTCTCTTCCTTGGCTTTGTGCTCTCATAGCACATAGCACAATCTGAACTTCTGTCTCCTCCACTAGAGCACGATCTCCATGAGGGCAGAGCCTTGTGCCCCAGGCACCCAGAATAGGGGGCAAGTGGTCTCCAGGGCCTTCTCAGTGCTGGGCTCTCTCTCATTCCATTTGAGATCTGGGTTTGAGTCAGAAAAGGAGGAACAACATTCTAAGAGTAGCAGATGCCTAACAGGAGAATCTTCTGGAGCTGTGTGAGCACGGTGGAATAGAGATGGGATCCAAGGTGTGAAAGACCCAGGGAAGGAGGCAAAGGCCTGACACAGCTGCCAGGACACAAGACTCATCAGAGGCTGATTCGCTTCAGTCAGGGGATGAACTGTCTGGGGATGGCCTGTGATTCTTCCAGCCAGGCACCTCAGCACCAAGCTGGGGACTAGTTTTTGCTGGTCAGAGACAATTAATTGCTCACCATCTTGCAAATGCCTTAGCACTTCCCAGCTTTGCCTCTGGGACTTCATAGGTAGACCCTGCCACCTCCCACAGGCTGGCTGTGCTTTAGGCATCACTTTATTGCATCCTCCAACAACGGAGTAGGTACTGTATTATTATTCTCATTGTGCAAATGAGGAGACAGAAACTCAGAGAGGTTTAGTGATTTGCCCAAGGTCACACAGCCAAGAAGTTACAGAGCCAGGATTTAGCCCAGGTCCACGCTCTCCTCTTTATCCTGCTGCCTTCTATAAAAGGTGTTCAGAGTTCCTATTTTTCAAGACCCAGAGCACGTGGGTCCCACACCTCTAGCCCTTCCAGACAGTTTTGCTATCTCATTGCATTCTTACCTCTAGCCTGTGTAGTGAGCAGAGCAGGCACCATCATCCCCATTTCACAGAGCAGAGAGAACCTTTGGTCACTCATACAATAAATGTAATAATGGACCTGAGGTCAAGTCAGCCTCATGTTAGGGCCTTGCGACCTAAGCTTTCAGACCCACTCACTCCCCAGGGCTCCTGCTCTCCCAGCTTGCATTACATACCACTGATGCCACAAGCACCCCAAAGACCCAGATCTTAGCAGAGGGTGTTCTTTTCATTCTGCCCATAAGACCTTTTCAGCAACTCCTGCGGGGCCTCCAGTTAGGAGGCAGGTGACAGAGAGGGAAGGCTACTATGGGACAGGCAGAGAAGACCAATTATGGGGCCCTACTGAGTATCTACCAAGGTCTCTGACCAAAGGTGACTATGCCTCGGTTTTTGCTCAGAACCAAACCTTAATTCAATGAATATTTACTGAGTATCTACAATATACCTGGCATTTCAGAAAACGCTTTTTTAAAGAGGAAGTTGTCATTAGTCAAGCACTTGCTATGTGGCAAGCAATCATTGTGCCCAACTCATTTGAATCTTCACAGCATCCTGAGAGGGGTACTATGAACATCACCCTCACTTTGCAGGTGGGTAAAGTGAGGATCAGAGAAGCCAAGCCAGATGCCCAAGTCTTCCATGTAGCAAATGGCAGAGCTGGGAGTAGAACTCAGGCGTCCTAGAACCAAATGTCTATGTTCTTAAGTCTCATGTCATCTGACTCTGATGGGGAGTCCCCTGCTTGGAAAGCAAGGGTGAGAGCCAACTGCACCAGAGGAAGAAAAGAGGAGCAAAAAATAGAGCCCCAGAAGAGATCAGTTCACTCCCTGGGGACAGGGGCCTTGGAGGGATGATGGTGGCTGCCCTCAATACTCCACACCAGACTTATCAAGCCTGAGAGCCCCAAGTTTTACTGGGGTGGAGCTGGCTAAGCATGTGAGGGCTCTGCTGGTGCTACCTGCATGGGACTGAGGGGACCAGGATGTGTGGATGACAGCACAAAGGGCTCAGAGAGAGCAAAAGGGGGCAGGATTACAGAGGAGGCACTTTTAGAGACATTCTAAGTGGAAATTACTGGAAAAGTTTCCAATGCAAAGAAAGGATGACACTTTGCTTTGCAAATCAAGAGGAGCTTGTAAGATGGAACCAAGAGATTAGAGATACAAGAGCCTGGCTCAGCAAAAAGCAGGCAGACAAAGGGAGCCAGGTCTCACTAAGCTTTGTCAGGCGACTTACACAGAAAAGATGGGACTTAGAACTCCCATTATACAGAAGGTGAAACTGAAGCTCTAAACTGGGGCCTGAGAGATCCAAAATGGCAGAGTTAGGAAGGGGCCAAATCTGGGTTGTGAACACAGGATATCTGATTTCAGAGTCTGTCTTAGTTATGGCTGAGATAACAAAATCCCTTAGACTGCATCAATTATGAATGATAGAAATTTATTGCTTATAGTTCTGGACTCTGAAAAGTATAAGATCAAGGCACCAGCAGATTCAGTGTCTGATGAAGGCTTGTTGTCTGCTTCCAAGATGGCATCTTCTAACTGGATCCTCACATGGTGGAAGGGCAAAAAGGTTCTTTCAAATACTCCACCCAGATTTTCTAGGCCAGACTCTCACCTGGGCCATGTGGTCTCTTATAAGGGCACTAATTCCATTCATTCAGGTGCAGTTATCATGACCTAATCACCCCCAAACTGCCCTATCTCTAAATAGTATTGCACTAGAGATTAGGGTTCAACATATGAATTTGGGGGAATCCATACATTAAGACCATAGCAGAGCCCATGTTCTGAAATGCCTGCAGAGGCAGGCTCTCGGGGAGAAAACCCTGATGTGGTGGCAGCAGGAAAATTCCCAGAGCCCAGAGCAATATGCCTGGGGCTTGCATACCTCAGCCCCCAGAATCCCCTCCACAGCAGCAGGCCCTTCCTGGAGTTTTCTGGCAAATATGATATACTCTGGGCTGAAAGGGAGGTAGAAGACACCTAGTCTAAACCCCTTCCTCTGTCTATCTTATGCTTAAGTCCTCTTTACAAAAACCATGTTGAATGGGACTTTACAAAACAGAGAAAGAAGATGATACTCGAGGCCAAGTGGATTGCCTGAGCAAAGGCCAGGGGCCTAGAAAAGCCATGTAGGCTATAGGGAGGGTAAGATTAGTGTGTCCTGAGCTCAACTGTTGGAGGGGGTAGAAAGGGAAGCTGACTGAGTCCTAGGCCAGAAAGGACCACTGAGATTCCCTAGACCAGAGTCTCACCCTGGGCCACATGGTCAATGTCTGTTCCCCTTTCTCCCTGGACACCATGCAGGATTTAAAAAGCAAGAAGATTCCTTACAGCTCATCTAGCCTGGTGGCTTCATACCCAGATGGAGAAACTGAGGCCTAGGAAGGAAAAGTAACTTGTGCTAGGGCCTGTAGCAAGTCAGCAGTAACCCTGGGGCAGGCTTCTTGTGGAGACTCAATAAGTATCCATTGATTAGAAGCTTGATCTGAACAACAGTCCAGGAAGTTTTTAGTCAAAGAAATTTATAGACATGCTATAACCCTCTCTTCTCCAGACCAAGCTCCTCCGGCTCCTAAGACCTCTCCTCAGTACTGAGAAGAGTGCCTACATATGACACCTAGTAAGAGCTCAATAAGTGTTTGTTAGATGAATAAAAGTTCGGGTCAGGAAATAGTGCGGTCTTTAAGACAGCCACAAGGGCACCTCAACAAGGAGCCAGTGGAAGCTGAAATCCAGCACATGGTACACTCACCAGGCCACATTCCTTGATGGAAGGCTGTATGCCCACAAAGCAGGTGCTTTTTGCCGACCCACATTATGATGGTGTATAGGTGGGTGACAGGGCTGGGGACTTCAAGGAGTCGGTCTCCTCTGTAGCCTGCTCTCTTTCCTTCAAACAGGTATACATTTGGCCACTACCCAGCCACCCCACCTCCAGAGAGATCCTGGACACCAGTGAGCAGGAAAGATGCCCCCCACCCTGCCATCAGTTAATGCAGGAATTCTTTGGGCCACTATGTCCTGCTGCTGACTCATTGCGTTTCCAGTTAGCTAACTCCAATTCCACTGCTGCTCTCTCCCCTTGCTCGCCGCCTCATTACACAGCAGCTTCTGTGGGAGTTTCTTCCCCCAACACATTCTCTGATTATATGTACTCAGTAGGCACTGTCCCCTAGAGCCTGAACAGTGAGGGGACAGAGCATTGGCAGATAGGAAAACTGAGGCTTAGGGAGGTTAAGTAACTTGGCCAAGGTCATCCATAGAACATTGCAACTTGGATTAAAGGAGAGAACTGTCTACTCCAAGGCTATGGCTTGGCCCAGGGCTCTCCTTCCAGATGCCAGGGCAGGGCAGTCCCACTGGAAAAGTGCCTGACAGCAAACCCTTCCCCGTCCTCTCTGATACAAGGTATGTGTGTCAAGCTGACATCAGAATGTCTGGCCATGTGCTGTACATACCACCTGTGTGACTCTAGGCAGGAGCTCCCACCTGCCTCTTAGTAAAGGACAGATGGATGTTTGTCCCGCCCACTGACCCTGCTGCTTAGAGTTATGGCAGGACTTATGAGAGCAGAGCCTGGGCTTGGTTGGGAGGAAGCCCAGGCCTGGCCCAGCCTCCCAGTCTGTCTCCCCTCTAGCCTACTCCAATTAAGGGCAGAGGCTGGGGAGTATGCCCAGAAGCCAGGCCGTGAATGTACAAATTCCTGTCTTTAACTCAGGATTTCCCTGGATAGGAAGCATCACAAATTCTACCTCTTTACCAGAGTCAGTGTCAGTTCTAGTTCTCCCTTAGACTATGGGTGGGGAGGCAGGTGGGCAGATGGGAGGAGGGGCTACTGATGTCCTGTCTCAGGAAGACCCCAGAGCTATGTGGAGCTAGGCCTGGCTGCTTGGTGACCTGATCTGATGCCAGCACTGTCTTGCTGAGGGGGCAAGGAGGAGGCTACTCCAGGGAAGACAGAACCCCCATATGCAGGCCCAGGCAGCAGGCCACTCACCTTTGGCAGTACGGGGCAGAGGGAACTGAGAAAAGAAATTCCGATTAGCTGAGAGTCTCAACTGCTCAGACTCTTGTTGGGGAATGAAGAATGCATTACATAGTGAAGGAGAGAGAGACAAAGACAGATGGTGATAGACAGACGGAGAGGTGTGAGAACAGAGAGCTTGAGCTAGCCAACAAGCAGGGCTGCGCTTGGGATAAATGTAGGGCCGGGAGTCAAGAGGCCTGATTTGAGGTCCAGCCTTGTCATTGACTTTTCAGTGGGTCCTATGGCCAGTCACTTCCTCTCTTTAGGCCTCCTAGTCCCATTTGTCAGGCTGTAGGGGCCAAGAGGGAGGACTGACCTAGGTATTTTCCAAAGGCCCACCAGCACTAACCTCAAATTCTGTGAGAAAGAAATTGCCTTCCTAGGCTGGCACTGGCAGTGGGCATTTCTGAAACTCACAGCAATGAAAAATAGGGAAAACCAAACTTTGGAAGTTCTAAGTGTGTCTGTGGCTGAAGGATGAGAGAAGCAGAACTACAGAAGTTTGTACGTGACTCAAAGCCTCTTTGGAGGAACAGCACGTTCTCGGAGGCAGGGCTGCTCACCGCTCCCACAGCAGCCAACCCAACTCGACCTTGGTGTGGGCTCTGCTCCCATCCTGCTGCCACCATCCCTGCCACCACAGCTCTTGCTCCTTCCACCCCCACTTACCCTCTCTGGAAGATGAAGGGATGGAGCAAAGGCCCAGAAAGTCTGATTAACTTATCCACAGACAACCAGGAGTCTTTAGGCTCATCATCCCAACTGGGCAAGAAGCGGAAGGAAGCGAGGAGAGGGAGGAGTGTGCTACCCAGTCAACCCCTCCTAGGTGCCATGCACAGTGCTTGTGCCTTCCAAACATCATCCTCTTTAATCTTCAAAACCACCTTTTGGGTTAGGCCTTAGGGTACCTGAAAGAAGTATCCAGAGAATTAAGGCACCTCAAGTTCACTCAGTAGATGTAGAACTAGGATTTATAATTCAGATGCGAGATTTGTGCCACTGCCCAAGGATCTCAGCATGGGAATGAGCTGGACTGAAGGAGGTGGCCGAGGGAAGATTGGAGGAACATGATGACGTGATTTGCCATGGGGATTGTGCCTCTCTGTGCCTGTGTCCCTTCCTCTTCCCCTAAGAGGAGTAGCAGGCATTGCCCCAGCCCTCGGATGCCAGGCAGTCATGAGTGACCCTGTTTGGCCATAGAGCCCTACAGTTTGTGCATCCTTTTATCCTGTGAGGGGAAAGTAGGAGTTGCCACCCAGCTTTCAACTTCCGGGACCTGTCATCTAGGCCCAGGGGACAGAGCAGAGCAGGTCTCACACACTCAGAGTTGAAGGCAGAGAAGGTATAAGAGGTAGAGGGACAGAGACACAGAGGAAGACAGACAGAGAGAAATAGGGATGGACCAGGGCCAGAGAGACAGAACCAGAAACAGGGAGAAGGATCCTGGGAAAGAGAAAATGACACAGAATTGCAAAGATGGTAAGAGACTGAGAGATGCGACAGGGAAAGGCCTGGAGGCAAACAGACCAAAAAAAAAAAAAAAAAAAAAAAAGAGTGAGAGAAACAAATGCTGAGAAAATCAGCATAAGACAGAGGGCCAAAAGGGCACGGGAAGGGGTAGGAAGGATGAGGAAGCAGACATCGGGGACTGAGGGTCAGGGGGATGGGCCTGAGGCATTCCAGCTGTGGCCAGGCCCACCCTAGGGCCCCACTCCCTCCCCATTGACTTTGTCTCTCCCTTCCCAACCTTTTTCACTCAGGGCACACAGAGGAAAGACAACACTATTTGTATGGCAAACTGGGGTGGGGAGACTGAGGTGTGAGAGGGAGAATGACCCAGCAGACCTGTAATCCTTTTGGCACAACAGTCAGGAAGCTTTGTCCCAAACACTGCTGTTCAGGGGAACTCCAGCATAGCACCAGGGCTCATCCATAGCTGGGTGGAAGGATTCCAAAGCCCTAGTTTAGCCTTTCCCCTTTCTCCTTGGGTTCTCAGTTTCCCCAGGGTCTAGTTGGGCTGAGAAGGGCATTGTGGTGCCCACTCTACTCCTCTTTCCTCCTTGATCTGTCTTCACTCTTCCTGACGCCTGCACTATTCTGACATGCTGCATTTTTTCAGCCTCCACCTGTTCATTGGCCCCAAGTCCCAACCCCTCCCCCTTCCCAGCCAACTGGGTCCCAGGAAGCCAGACTACTGGACAAGAAGTCAAAGCCTCCATGGTTGCCAGCTGCCTAAGCCCAGGGAGAGACCCTCATGGCCCCTGAGGAAGCCTCTTCCTACCTTTCAAGCCTTCCCTACTGGTCAAGCTAAGCCAGGTGAGGTCTGGCAGACCACCCCATCTCAACTCTCCTTTGAAGGCATGGATCAGACGATGCCAGAACAAGAGTGCTTCCCTCCTGGCCATCACAGGTCACACACTTTTTAAAATTTCAGACTAATATGAACGTACACATGATTAGGTTACATTGTTTGTATTTCTAAGGTAAAGTTCAAGTTGTAGTTGAGCCCCTCACACAGGGGATGTGCTGTATATCCTTACATTGCGCACCTTAGGTGACAGCTTACCAGTCACCATCCTCCTTCCCTCTCCCCATTCCCTTCTCCTGTCTCCTGGCCATTTGAATTCAATTGTGTTTTTCTCTGGTGCGGGCATATAGTTGTTTATCTATTGATTTCATATTAGTATTGAGTGCATTGGATACGTGTTTTTCCATTCTTATGATACTTTACTAAGCAGAATGTCTTTGCACATTTTACCCAGCAACCTGGGAGGCCATAACCACATCTCCTCCTCTGGGCCCTGTAAGGCGGAAGCTGTGCCCACTCAGCCAACAGCCAGCACCCCTGCCCTATGCCAGCTGCTCAAGGTGATGGGATTCCAAAACCCCACAGGTCTTAAGGAGGTGAGCTTTCAGGTTCCAGAATAAAGAGTGTGTGTGCGTGTGTGTGTCCTATATCCTAGAAGTAGAACAGTCCCAAAGAGCCCTGGGCTTTCCACTGGAAAGTAAAGTGGCAGGCTCTGCTCTAAGGGAGCCTGGGAATGATATGTGACTTGGTTAGGTGGAATATCTGCTTTACACAGAGGAAAGAATTCTCCATCTCAGCCAAAGTGTTGTAAGATGTGAGGAGAGGTCCAAAGCCCATTTACTCACTTTCTGGGAGGGCAGACAGACCAGGACATTCTTTGTAGCAGGGGAAAAGAAACAGGTGTGTCTCTGCCACCCTGTCCAATCCCCTCTGCCCTGCAGAAACTGGCATGGTGGCTCTCTGGGATGGTTAGATCACTCAACAGTGCATGGAAGGGAGACCAGGTCCCCGTCAGTGCAGAGGGGCTTAGCAGTGACTTATTCCAGCCTATCTCTGGAATTTGGAGCCTTCTCCCTACTTTCTGTCCCTGCCAACCCGCAGTTGGTCCCTTGGTTGACTTTCTTTCACCAGTCTGAGCTGTAACCCAGTCATCAGAGGAGTTACCATGTAGTCTGGTCAGCCAACCAGAGGTTAAAAACTATTCCCATGCTCTCAGCCCATTTCATACCTTGGAACACTGAGGCCCAATCTGTAGGAACAGGTGGGCCAGATCACCCTCAGTAAAGCCAGCACCTTCAAAGGCCCCAAGTGACCAAAGTCTCCAGTCTATTCATAAATTAGTGTCACCAGCAGTCGGGAGAAGTACCCCTGTGCCATCCCAGGACTCACTCAGCATGGCTATCTCAAGTCCAGTTCTTGATCTTTGTAGTGCGTGTACCCAAAGTGTTCTGGGTGGCACCTGCCAGATAGCTGACCCACTTGATTTCTTTCAAAGGGTTTGTCACCCCTGGGTTTAAAGATCTGTCATTTCCTAGCTGTATGACACCAAGCAAGTCCTTTAACCTCATTGAACCCCCGCTTTGTCATCTACCAAAATAAAGCTAGTTCCTGCCTTCCCTACCCACCTCACAAGCCCAGGTCAGGGAGGAGACATGGGCCATTCACTCGTTCACGCCAAAAAGATTTATTAAGCACCTACTATGTATCAGACACTGTTCTGAGGCCATGGGGTGCTGCAGTGAGCAGAAGAGACAAAGTCCCTGCCTTTGAGGGCTATCCTTTTTAGAAGGAAAAGAGAGGGAGTAAACAACAAATATCTAATGTAACATCAGATGGTGGTTGAGTCAGGCCAAATGAGGAGCAGAGGGTGATAGCAGTGGGGCCCTGGTTCCATCTGACCCATCTTCCCACTCATCCAGGCGCTGACAAAGCTGCCTTCTCTAGCATCCGCGTAACTCCTTGCTTGTGAGTGGCCCAGCAAGGCAGGCGGAGCAGGACTGATCCAGAAACCCAGTGGTCCTGGGGCCCTGGCACCGATCTGGCCCAGATCCCAGCCTCCTTCACTTCCCTAGCTCTAATTCAGGAGCAGGACAGAAATCCATGTCTGCTTTCCCCTCTTGCCAGGCTCCTCAGCTGCCTCTCTGCAGCTGGCCTGGGTAGCCTCTTGGGACTTGTCCCACCTCCCCTAATATGATTTCCTGCCCTCACCTCCATCTCCTACTCTGGATGCAATTGGGGCTGCCACCCTCCTCACACTCAGAAGCTACAAGGCAGCAGCTCAGAAGCAGCTGGGGCTTCACTGAGCTGGTACTAATGCCATCTCCTACAACTGACAGGAGAGGAAGGAGGAATGAAATGGTCTTGGCTTCTCAGAGGCCCTCCAGAGCTCAGCCCCTCCTCTGCCAGTCTCTCTGCCAGGGCTCCATGGGACACGTGACTTGATGGGGGTTGGGTCGGGGGAGGAGCACCACAGCAGGGGGGTGCAACGCAACAGTGGGATATCTGAGGCTAGGGGAGGCTCAGGCGGTAGAGCAAAGGGGTTTCTGCACTGGGCCCTGCACCTCCTGGGCTCCCCTCAACAGACATGCCTGGGCTTAGGGGCAGCTCTCATTGCCCCTCTTAAATGTGTTTGCATTTACAGTTTTGATGATTTAATATTGATGAAGCCACTATGTACAGATGAAATTTTGAGAGTTTTCTTTTTTTATTGTTTGCAAAAGTTAATCAAGCTATTGCAGAAAATTTTGGAGGTGCAGAAAAGTATAAGGAAGAAAAAAAAATCCATTTCCCACATCCCACTACCCTATTCATATTTTTGGTTTATCGTCTGCGGCCATTTTTCCACATCTAGCTCCAGAGCTCTTTGTAACTATGTGAATACATTTTAATATACTTGAGAACATGTGCACTGACATTTCCTAACGCTTACTGTATGCCTGCTGTACACCAGAGGCTGTTCTCTGCTCTTCACGTGCATTAACAGAATTACTCTTCCCGACAGCCTTAGAGGTAGGCACAATTATTAACCCCATTTTATTTCTGAGGAAACTGGGGTAAAGGGAGGTTGAGTATTCAGCCCAAGGTCATGCATCTAGCAAGTGGCAAAGCTGGAAAATTAACCCAGGTGGTCTTGACTTCTGGAATCTGTGTGTTTAATGACAATACAAGATTGCCTTAACATTTTAAAAATTGCGTATGTTATATGTGTGTATGTATATATATGAAGAGTTTATACAATGTTTCCACCCAGCTTAAAGAATAGTAATAGGATGAGCATGTGTGATGTCACCACCCAGTTTATGAAATAGAGCATTAATGTTCATGTGTTTTTTTCTTTTGTCTTTATAAGGTATCAGGCCTGTGTCCCTATATCCCTCTGTAATGTGACTCATGACTGTCTAATAATGACACTTCCTCCTCCTGGGCTTCCAACCGCCCCCCCCCCCCACCAGAGACCTTTGTCTCTTAGGGAGTCCTGGTAAGGCACTAGGGTGCACTTCTCTGCCCCTCCCAGGCTGGGCCCCAGGACCACAAAGGCTGGCCTACTGGGGGCAGTGGGGGCCTGGGCAGCTGGTGCTGTCTCGGCCCTGCAGCACACATTTTCTCTTGCTGGTGTGCATTGGCAGGTCCTCTGGTTGACCCGGGAGCACAGGAAAAGGGTGATGAGGAGAGAAATAGAGGAGGCCCTTGCTAACTGGGCCCTTCTGGTGGGGCCTGAAAGAAACAGAGAGTATAGGCTGGCTGACCTCTCCAATTTGGCTGTAGGGCCAAATGTGGGGGGGCTGTCTTTTTCAAACCTTAGGAGTAGATACTAACAGGCTGGGAGACATTCATTCAACACATTTTTCTTGGACACCTACTACACGCTAAGAACAGTGCTGTGTTCTGGGGCACAGTGGCAGAGGAGGCAGACATCATTGCTGCCCTCATGGAGGGTTTAATCTAGTTGGTGGGGGGAACAGACCTTCAGTGACTAATATTCAAATATGCTTTAGTTACAGTTGGGATGTTTACTCTGATGAGGAGTGCAAACTGCTAAGAGGGCACACGACAGAGGCTGTTAGCCCAGCCTGGGGGTCAAGTCTGGGCAAGGGGAGCCCTTAAGAACTTGGCCTGCCTATGTTAAATAGTTCAATGAAAATATTTCATATTGTATATGAAGTCAGCACATTGTGCCCCATGATTGCACCAATGTACACAATTATGATTTAATAAAAATATATTTTAAAAAAAGAACTTGGCCTGCCTCCCCTCCTGCAAGCTATGAGGGGATGGGATGGGGGTGTCAAGGACAGACACAGCTCTTATCCACTTACAGTCACTTTCAAGAGCCAGAATCTCCTGGCTGGTGGCCCTCAGGCTGGACACAGTTAACCCAGGTGGCTTTGCTCTCTTCTTTCTTCTACAGTCACTGCTGGAGGAAAGGCTTGGCCCTACTCTTTTGCCATGTCCCACACAGAGTGGCAGTGATTCTGAATGAGTCTGCTGGGAAGCCACTGAGGCATGACTGCCCCAGAGAAGCACTACCTAGGTGACTAGGTGTAAAGGTGCCAAGGTCTGCCCACACTCAGACTCTCCTGCGGGCCTAGTTCATGTGACTTGAGCCACACAGTTAGCTTCTGTCCTGCTAGGGATCTCTTCTCCCCCGACCCTCACACTGGTGTAAAGTTCCTGGAAACACTAGGAAAGGAAAGGCTAAAAGGCCTATGTCCAAGGCCAAGGCTAACTCACCTCTGAGGCCTCAGGATGCAGAATGAGGTCTCATCTTCCCCTTGCCCATCCATCCATAAACAACATGATTCTTCAGATACAGCCTCCTGGGCAAGGTGGCTGCCATTTGAATTGTGGCTGTACCACTTACTAGCTGCCAGTTCAGGCCTCATTGTCCCATCTGCAAAATGAGGATGATGATGGTAGCACATATACCATAGGATTGTCCGAATGATTAAACAAATTGTTTGCAAAGTGCTCTGACTGGCATTTGACACTAAAGAGTAGATGTAATAATTAGCTGTATATAGCCCTGCTGTCCCCCAGGGCCTGTGGTGAGAGGCAAGTGTTGCTCTGAGCCCTGCCTTGGACCACCTCAAGCAAAGCTATTCCCCTAAGTGAAGAAACTGAGAATAGTTGGTTTCTTTGCCTTGTCCACAGAACCTGCAGCTGTCACAGCTGAAAAAAAAAAGTTAGAAATAAGCCAGATCTGACACTAAAACCCCCTACTGTCCCATGTCCACTCAATGGATGGGAAACTGAGGTCCAGGGAGGAGGCAGGACTTGGCAAATGTCACGCAGAGAGTGAATGATATAAAGGGAACTGTGGCTTTTGCCTTTTAGTCAGAGCTTTAATCTAGACTGGTCACTAAGTATTCAAGTTTGGGTTCAAATCCGGACTTTGGCACTTGATGGCACTTAATGATTGTGGGACCTCAAGCAAGGGTCTTAACTTATATGGGCTTCAGTTTCTTCATCTTCAAAATGGGAATGATAATATCTCTCATAGGATTGTAGGGAGGATGGAGTGGAACAATGCATGTGCATGGGGCCTGGCATAGAATGACATGTGTTTGTATTATTCTGGGCTCAGGGCTCTTTCTCTGCTCCAGGGTGCTGGTCCTGGTGCCCAGGTGGTGCTCACTAAGCTGGTCAGCAGACTCCAAGGGCTTATCAACTGACACTGTGCCCCTTTTGGTCAATCGTTCATTCCCTCTAACTCTCAGTCCCTGTGAGCCTGCTGTGAAGGCAGACTGACTGGCTCAAACTAGACCTATCAAGGGCCTAGCTGGCTTAGTCACACTTGAGTCTAAGGACACAAGAGATGCCAGACAGTGATGTGGATGTATCACTCATTCTCCTTGCCCTAGGGGGAGAACAAGGATTTCTCTGTGTTCTTCTTTATGCTGGGCCTGGCTAGAGACACAGCTTCTTCAGAGACACTTCCTGGAGTCCCATCGAGCCAGTAGTATTCCCCTGAAGGGTTGGTTCAAAGCCATCTGATGAAGAGGCAGTCACAGAACACTTCTCTAGCAGTTCTCCACCCATCCTCACACATTAGGCTCATAATGTGGGGAGTTTTGGAAATGCCCTGCCCCAGACTCTGACTGATATGAACCAGGTCCACTCCAGAGCATAGACATAGTGTAGAACCTCCCCAAGTGGTGAGTCTAAGAGAGGTATAGCCAGGAAAGAGAGTACCAGAGATCCTAAGATGCTTCAGCTGAGGTTTCTTGCCTCATGTGGCACCAAGAGCAGTGGGACGTTAAGGTGAGCAAGCTGTCCACTCTAACAGGGATGGAAAAGCATGGTGCTAGCACCAAAAGCATGGCACAATCATGTGCTGCTTCACAGAAGAAGTGCTGTTTGAACTTGACTCATGTATGCAGTCAAAATTCAGAGACTATTTATTGAGCACCTATTATGTACCAGGGATGGTTCCAGGTATTTGGGGTGTAGCAGTGACCAAGAAGAAAGTCCATTCCCTCCTGGAGTTTCCAAATTCCAGTAAGGATGTCCTGTGATGGATTAATGGAAATTTGACAGGCAGGGAACCAGGGGAAAGGTATTCTAGATAAATTGGGCACCATGACAAAATGGATGGGAGAGAAGAAGCATGTTTTAACAGTAATGTTGGATGTGACCAAACCTTGGCATCAAAAGCACAAGTGGTAAAAAATAAGAAAAGAGATCTGGGCATGGCACAGATGATGAGAGTGGGTATGCATGGGTCCTGTGAAGGAGCTGGGATTTATCCTGCAGACAACAGGAACCATGGCAAAGCTATGAACAGAGGAGTGACTTGTATTTAGAATGATTTCTCTGGGATCATGTAGAAGTTGAGTCACTGGCTCATCCTAGATCACTTTTTCTCCTGACCCTTCCTCAGTCAAGATCCTAATGTGTAGATTTCCTCTTGAAGAAGGGCCCACATGAGGCAACGGGTGGAGCCAAGGAGCATAGTAGACATCTGTTGGGTGTACTCTTCCAAGCATTAACCAGATATTAACCCATTTATCCTCACAAGAGCCACTTAGGTAGGCATCATTATTATCCCCATTATGCAGATGGCAAAACTAAAGTTCAGAGAAATTAATCCATTTTCCCAAGGTCATATAGCTGGTAAATGGCAGAGCCAGGATTTGATCCCAGAAATTCATACTCTTAAGCATTATGCCATACTGCTTCATAAATTACCTACTAACTTCCAGAATTCTCAGTCTTGAAGGGGTGTCTTGGGGGTATCACCTCAATTCCTGTACTTCCAGGATGGCAAGGAGCATCTTACCTCATTCTGAGCTTGAAGTTTGTCCCTGAGTGGAAAGACCCTCCCATTGGTGCAAGGCTGGCCCTGACCATTTGGTACTTTTGGGCTTGGGCCATATAAGATCCTTCAGGCTCTGACCACCTTGCCAGTTCTGCCTGACACTCTTCTCTTAGATGACTTCTCCTCAAACCCATCCAGGAGTGTCTGGAGGAATACAAGAAGGATGGATGGTATTTCCACACCTGGCACAGTTCTTGAAACACAAGAAGCTATTCGAAAGAGTTCAAGGTTAGATGAATAAATGAATGGATGAATTAATGGTACTTTGAGCTGAGCCCACTCTGCAGCTCTTTGGAGGTAGTAGAGCATAGTGGCTAAGCTTGGGCTTTTGTGTAAAGAAAGCCTGGATTCAAATCCTGGCCTGACCCATTACCAGCTAGATGGCCATCTCTATACCTTGCTTCCTCCACCTCCTTCTAAGGGCTGTTTGAAGGATTAAGATAAGAGCTATAAAGCAGTTAGCATGGTCCTTGGTATACAATGAGTGCTTAACAATTGGTAGTTTATGTTGATTTTTCAGAAACCTCTCTGAGAACCTAATAAACACTCAGGATCATCTCCCAAGATCAATGCACCAGGTGGTTCAATTTTCCATATAAGATCAGGAGTTTAGGGAATCTCTAAAGACTAGACCCCACATTTAAGGGTCTGGTTCCAGCTGCCTTCACAGGAATATTCAGGAGCAGGGTAGCATTTGTCTCTTCCCTCTGCCTTCTCCTTTCCCCAAAACCTGTAGTGGGTAGTTTGGGAAGAAGAGTTCCTGAAGGCTTGTGAGAAAGGGGAGGCGTCACTTCCCACGCCTCCCGCCAAAAGTCATCGTGAGCCTATCTGACTCTCCCCGCCTCTGAAAGCCAGAGACTGGGTGGATGAGGCTAAGAAAGCTACCAGATTTAGGCCAGCTTAGACAGCTGAGAGAGAGCAGCAGTCAGGAGATAGTGAAAAACCCCAGCCATTGAACAGCCACTTGGTTAGGAATGGGCTGGGGCTTCCACAGCCATCTTCTTCTTCACCATACCGATAAGACTGCAAGAATCTGAGAAGATGTCAGCCCCATTCGCAAATGTGAAAGCAAGATTGGAGAGGGGAAAAACAAGTGCAGAACCCTTCAGCCTGTGAATGGCTGAGCTGTAAATCCAGCCCAAGCCTATCTTGATCCAATTGTCCTTATTCTCTGCTCCCCACCAGGTTGCCTCTGAGGAATGGATGGCTCCCAGGCCAGCTGAGCATGTCCTGTTGGTGGGTAGTCCCAGGCAAAGGGGCTCAGGCACCTAGGCCTGAGTGCCTACCTCCTGCCCCATTCAGGTCTCAGGCGGGCGGCATCAGGAGGAGTAGCCACCCATCCGAAGAGGGTGACGAAGCCGCAGCTGAGTTTATGAAGAGCAAAAGATGACTCCAGCTGCACAGGAAACACAGTAACCCTGATTATGTGTTTATTCTTTCCCTTCCCTGCCTCCTGTTCCCTCCCTCCCACCTCTCTCTCCTCTTTCTTCCTGCCTCCTCCCTGTCTGCCTTTCCATCTTCTATCGTCTCTCAAATCTGACTGCTGCTAGCTACCCTCCACCCTCCTCTGTTCTTTGCCCAGCCCCAGCCCAGCCAACTGGCTCTACTTGCCCCTTGCTCTACCCCTCCAAAGGCGGGGGCTGCTCAGGCATCACCTGAAGAGGCATCAAACCTTCCCTCTGGCTGAGAGCCACAAAGCTAGAGGCAGCCTTAGAGATCAGCTTGTCCCACATACGCTCCCTTTTTTATAGGTAAGGAAACTGAGGCTGGAGAGACAGAGCTATAGCCAAACAGCTGTAACAGAGCCAGAAATCAAATTCCAGATGCCCAAAGTGAGATTTCAGGGGCATTTCTGGCATGATAGTACAGATGCTGGAGGATGTGCCAGGGACTTGCGGCCAGTTCCTAGCCAACTCCTATTCACTGACAATCCTAGAGCTACAGGCTATCAGAGGCCATAGGACCCACTGAGGTCATCTAGTCCAGCTCCTCAAGGTCCAGGGGAAAAAAGGGGTCACATTGCCAAAAAGGTCTTTCACCCTAGGCCACATAGCCCCAGGGCAGGTCTGAGAGCACTCCCGGGGATAAGTGAAGCGGGGAACAGAAAGGATTCATATTTGACAAGAAAGCCTTTCCTGCTAACTGGCTTTCTGGACAAATGGAAATGGGTAAACAAAGGTAGCTAGGACATCTCCTTCTCCACAGATTACTGGAAGAGAGGAAACTCCGACCTGGGCTGGGCTGAGCTGAGGGCATCATGTAGAGAGGCAAGGAGACAAGGCATCCTCTAAGGAGCCCTTTGAGATCCTTGTCCTTTGGTAGCAGAATTATGTGTAGCACCTGACTGGGAAGAGGCTGGGGATGAAGATGACGGGAGGAGACGAAGTCTTTGCTCAGCTTGAAAAAAATCTCCATTCATCCAACGTGACACACTGGTATTAGCCTTTATCCCCCTGCTAAATTATAATAAATATGGGCTGGAAGAGAAACCACACCAATTAGCATCCACTCCAGACCCACTGCACCATGATCAAGGTCTTACTCCTCACTATTCTCCTGTATTTCTCTGGAGGGCTAAGGCTATAAAGTGGGTTTTCACATTCTCTGATCAGCCCGCATGAACCTTCTGCAAGCTTGTAAAGTGGGTGGCAGGAGTGAGGAGGCTTCCATAGTGCCCTTGGGTTGGGGGACTAGAGGAGCTAGGAGGAAAAGAGGAAGCCAGCATTCAAGATATCCATGGAAGGATAGGATTTAATAGGAATTAAATAAAACTGACTGGATTTCACTTCCTTGCCAGAGTCCATCCCCCAGCTACCAGCCATTGTGTCCTAGGGTCTCTAAGAGGCTGTGTGCCAAGAGCAACAGGACAAGGAGTGGTGGGAGACTCAAGAGATGGGAGGAGGAGGCCAGCACTCACTATGTGCCACCTGTGAGCCAGGAATTGTGCCAGGCACACTGCTCCACTTCTCTCATCAGAATCCCACAACACCCCTCTGCAGTAGGGATTATTAGGCCTATTTTTTTTCCATAAATTTATTTTTTTTCATATTTATTTATTTATTTATTTATTTATTTATTATTATCTTTATCATTAAATCATAGCTGTGTACAATAGTGTAATCAAGGAAACTGTAGCTCAGAGAGTTTGAATAACATGCCAAAGGCCACCGAGCTGAGAAATGGAAACACTCAACTTGAACCCAGGTCTCTAGGATCTGATTACCCAGACTTCCACCATACCCCGCAACACCTGGCCCATGTCTTCAGGAAGGAACTGATGAGAAGCAAGAAGCAAAGAGGATGTCCCTTTCTTTTCATGGATCACTAATCAGTTCTGGGTAGCCTAGGCCTTGATGACTTGAATGACACAGCCCTTCAGTCCCCACCACATTTGCTCAGTCTTTGCTGCCCCTCCCTTCTTGTTAAATACAGGAAGAGGTAAGAGCAGGCTTTAATCCATTCATAGCCCTTAACCCAGGAAGTAATGAGGCCTATGGCTGAGACATATGAGCAAGCTGAAGTGCAGACATAACCTAGTGGCACTGCATCAGTGAAGTCCTAGAAGGCACCAGGGGCTACTGGAGATGGTGTTTGAGATACTTGGGACATTGCCCAGGCTTGTAGCAGAGGAGAAGAGGAGAAGAGAAGGGGACAGGGTCACTGCCATCTTTGCCACTTGACGATTTCCAGATTTGTGGAAAATGGCTCAAAACAGAAGCACATGTGCACATGTGGGTGGGGTGTGTAGGCATCCTTCTTTTAATCTGTACCTTGTTGGTATTTCTAGTAGTATCGATAGCATGCTATGTTCCCTCTGAACCTCAGTTTCTCCCCATAAGCTCCATGAAATCAAGGACTGCATCTGTCTTGTCATCATCCCCAATACTTAACACATTGCTGGGCACATAGTAAGTGCTCAATACATGTTTTCTGAATGGGTTAATTAATGAAACAATGAAGCCAGTGGATTCTGTCTTGCCTAGCAATCATGATTTCTAGGAGGAAACAATGAAGTCCTATGAAAATCAAGAACTTGTGGTGGCACCCAAATGCCTGGTATTTCATGGGTACTGTGGCCATCATTGTGATCGAGGTTCCCCAAAGCAGTTGTGGCCTGAGCTCTCAAAATGATAAAAGTCACAGAAGAAGAGGAGACCAAGGGGGCAGGATGTAGCCACTTTGGAGTCCACAGAAGGTTCATATGGGTCAGAATCTCCATTTACGGGCCCTCAAAACAAGTTGGGTTTACCTGCAGGAAGAGGGAGTTAGGTCAGACCCTCCAGACACTGTGAGGAGGTGAGGCAGAGTATGGATGTCCTTTCCTGAACATCTTTTAAAACAGAAAGCTTCAACGCTTATCACACCACCCTCAGTCACTCACCGGCAGTGGAGCTTGGGCTAATCCCTTCCCCTCTCTGGGCCTCAGTTTCCCTGTCTGTTTCTGGGGGTGGGGGCAGTGGTAGACTCCATGATCTCTATGATTCTTTCCAGCTCTTAAAGTCTGGAATTATGTCTGGAGGCTGGGCCGAGCTGGCATAACTTCAGAAGGCTGTAGATGGCCATAAAAGTGGTGGGATCCCTGGGGATGGAGAATCCTGCAGGGAAGGATTCTCCCACCACCACCCCCCGCCCCCGCCAGCCCTCCACCTCCTGCCCTTTTAACTGCTGCAACCACATCCCTCCCCTACTCTCTTGAGTTCCTCCTCCCCACCCCCCCACAGCTCTGTCTGGAGGCCCCATTCTCTGACCAGCTTTGTTTGCTTTTAATAAAGTTAATCGCACTCCTAATTTGTATGTAATGAAAAGATAAAAGGGAGACATGGGAGTGAACCTTCCATTGGAGTGGGAGCAGTACAGGTCCACAGCCGCCAGCCACCTCCCCACCTCCACCCTCATGGCCGCCTTGCCCATCCCCAGAGTCTGTTCAGGGGCTGCTGTCTGGATCCAGCCCAGCCCAGGTGTCCCTGCAGCTCACCCAGGGAAGCATCCCAGGGCCTGCTTGACTGCCTTTCACCTTCCTTTGGTGGAAGACAAAGATCTCCCCCACCTAAGTCCAGACAGCATCCTGGAGTCCACCTCTGGCAGGACGGCCCATACTCTCAACTGCTCAGCTCAGTAAGGCAGTGCTGGCCTTGGCCGGACACACAGCAAGTAGCAGCAAAACTCAATTCATCCACTTCTGACTGTGTCCCAACCCGGTCTCTGGGAATGCCTTGGATTCTTCAATGACAACAGAGGAGAATGTACTGGGGGAGAGGGTGTGCTGATCTTATTTTACTCCTCTGTGAGGCAACACTTCTGTCTACTCAGCCCATTTAGCCATTCCTCATTCCCTGATAGATCTTTTTCTTCACAAGTCCCACTAAACTTGTTGGTCACCCCAGGTCTTCATTCTCATCCCAGCCCTGCCACCTACAATTGACCTTGGGGCCACTCCTTGCACCACCCTGAGCCTCAGCCTCCCATCTATCTTAGAGACAGGTAAGGAGGTTGGTGGTGAACAGGAGAGAGAGCCACATAAGGGAGAGGGTACTTAAGTCCCAGTATGCTGCAGACTTGGGGGAGCTGCTCCCAAGAGGTTAGGCCCCACAGAACAGAGGCCTCGGCTCCCAGACTGACTGCTCCTGCACCCATCCACCCCCAGAGACAGTGTCCGTGGGGAAGTACCCCCAGTGGTAGCGGTTCATGGAGATGGCATAGGGACCAGGGGCAGAGGCAACAGAGTTCATCACCTCCATCTCCAGCCATTGTTTCAAAGGCCCCTCTCCTAGACCTTTGATTGTTCCCCGTAGAAACAGAGGTGAGGTTGATGGAGGTTGGGGGTGGCTTAGTGCTCAGGGAAGAAGCAAGGCTGCAGAACAAGCAGCCCTTCCCTTTCCCTCCCAGGGCCAGGTCAGGCAGGGTAAAGGCTGGGCTCCAGACCCCAGTGGGGCTATGGAGAGAGCAGCCCTACTGGAGGGGGCTCCCAGCATGGCACGCCTGAGCAGCAATCTGGAAGCTATTGGGCTGGTGCATTTCTGCGATCCACCGCAAATGCCATGCCCAGTTCATTTCCTCTAAGGAAACACAACCTCAGGGCATAATTAGAGCTTCTTTGCGTACACAATCCCATATTGTTTATCCAACACAAATTAAAAAACTTGGGGCCTGAGAACATGTAGCAAGAGATAAAGGAACCTCCTCCTCCTCCTGCTCCTCCTCTTCCTCTCCTCCTCCTCCTACCCCTCTGCCTCCCAGCTGGATCCCATTACCCTACTCGGCCAGGCCAAGCCCCAGCCTCACTGCCCCCACCCTGCCAGGTCCTGCTCCTTTGCACAGCTTTTGTGGGCCCCATGACTGGGACCCTCAAACTCAGGGCCTGAGATCCTCCCTAGCCTTGCCCGTGTGTCTGTCTGCCTATTCGTCTATAGTGAAAGGTGACTCTGGAGTAGGCTTCTGGGGCCAGAGAGTGTTTGACAGAGAGTAACCATTTGTCCTTGTGTCCTCTCAAGGAGCCTTCCACTGAGGAATGTGGGAAATACCAGACTGCAAACACAACTCGGCACCCAGGAGTAGAGGCAGGGCTTGTACCCTGGGGGTTTCTGGGAAGGAAGGGCTGGCTCTCTTGGCCCTGGCCTTGGCCCTGTTTCCCTTCCACTGCCCAGATGTGTTCCACCCAGATAACAGGGAACCCAGTCAGTCTGGCCTGGGGGCCCCCTCCACAAAGCTGGCCTCTTTCCCCCTAGGGCTCAGCTCAACAAAGGAGGATTCTCAGCCTGGGCAACTCAGGGAAGGAGAAAGGAGGGTTGCGGGTGGAAAATAGCTTCAGAACACAAGGTTGGCCATCTCCATGAAAGCCCTATTATTGCTCGAGTAGCTAAATGTCTTGCACAGCATGGCCAATTCAGCTCCCCTAACTTCCCTGTCTCCCCCTAGGAATAGCTCCACATTCCAATACTGCACAGCCAGCCATTTTCAGCCATGGAGAGGCTGGCAGAAAGAGGTATGGGCAGGGAGGGACTACAGAGGAAGGGCTGCAGATGAAAACTCACCTTTCCCAAGCCTTTGCTTGCTTACAGGGCAAAGATGGCCCCGCAGAAGTTAGTTCATCATCAGGTCTGGCCTCCCTAATTCTCTTGTATAACACCCCACTTCCCATGGGACCTTGTTCCAAGAAGGCCTGTCTGGGCTTCCCTTGAGGCCTGGGAAGGTGTTCCCCCTACCCACTGGCCACTAAGCAGTATGGCATCTCTGCCTTTCAAGAGAAGAGGCCAGGCCTCTCTGTTCTGTGCCCTGAACTCCCTCCCCCAACCACAATCACTAAGAACACCAGAGGGCTGGAGGAGGAAAGGACTCTCTCCCGGAGCCAGACTCTCCCACCCTCCTGCAGGCACAGAGCAAGGAGTTTGACTGGAGGTAGAATTTTCTCTGGTTGAGGTAAAGAGGAAGTTGTGTGAGCTGAGAACACATTCTCCGTCTGGTCTGTCCTTTCAGCTCTCTTGTTTTTCTCTTTTTTCTTTTTTTTTTTCCTCTTGGTTTGTCTCTGAGCTGGAAAGAACATGTGCTTGGCAGATTTTTTTATTAACTCTACAGCTCACTCTCTCTCTCTCTCTTTCTCTCATTTTCTCTCTCTCTCTCTTTCTGTCTGTCTCTCTCCTTTTCGCTTGCTTGACAGAATTTAGATTAGACAAAACATGAGCTCATTTCTGCCTGAGAAAAAAAAAAAAAGCAAACCACTCCTCCTTCCCCTCTCCCACCTTCTCCTCTTCTTCCTAGCCTCGCCCACCTCGGCTCACCAGGCGGGGGTGGGGAAGGCCTGCAGGGCTTACCCAGACATAATCTCTAAGTCAGAACTTGGGGTGCCATTGTCCCTGTGCTGTCCCAACTCCCACCTCTGGAGGACAGACAGTCCTGCAATCTCACAGTCTCAGGCCTGCTGCCCAGAATCTCAGCTCGGGGTAGGAAGCAAAGGGTACAATCTGGAAGGAACATGCCTGGGGGCCTGAGCATAGGTTGGCAAGGTTGGCCATGGCTGGCCAGGCCCCCTGGCGACATCTGCATCAGCACCTGGGCCCCTCACTCACTCACTTTCCTCTTTTTTCGCTCCCATAGATATTCCTGCACATTTATCCCCACTTCACGTTACCAGGCCCTCTGGGAGTCCCTCCCCAAACTGCTGACCAAATCACTGAGGGCCCCTGTTTCTCTTTTCATGGATTATTATGCATATGGGCCCGCCAGGCATGTGGGATGATGGCTTGAGCGGCCCATCTGAGTTGAAATCCCAGTTTTATCATTTATTTGGTGAGTCTTGGTCTAATCATTTCCCCTCACTGAACTCAGTTTCTTATCTGTGACATGGGGATAATAAGATGTACATTTAAATAACACTGAAATCCAGTTTGACCTCTTCAAATGCGTGAAAACAGCACTGAAGAGTCCCGGACACATTGTAAGGTGCAATAACTAAGGAATGCCTTCTCCCTCCTCCTCTTTCTCCTCCTTCATCATCTCCCCCCAGCACCCCATCAACAGAAAATAGGGGTGCAAAGGCAGCAAAGAGGATTATGCTTGAACATAAGAAAGAACTTCCCAGAAATGTAATAGTTAAGATCAGAGAGAAAAATGCACCGAGGAATCTATAGATGGGCCTCCTAGTATAGTCAGAGGAGAGCTACCCACCCTGGAAGCAGGAAAATGGCTAGCATCCTGCCCTGGAGGGTCTGGAGCAGGGGAATGACCGTGGACTGTAGTGGGACAGAGCTCTGGATTTGGATATGATCTCCATCATTCCTTGTATGACCTTGGGTAGGTCACTCCCCTCTTTGAGTTTCAGTTCCTCTTCTCTACAATAAAAGGAAAGATCCCCCTCAAAGCTATTGTGAGGAATCTTTATGAGCTTCTGCAGGCTGTCCGGATAAGCCTTTCTGTCATTCCACAGAAGGAGGAAGGAAGGCCCAAAGTGCTTCCTGGGGCTTCCCTAGTTGCTGAAGCTTCTAGGTCCTCTGGGATCCTTGCAGTCATCTTGACGAGCCATGGTCCAGCTCAGTGAGGGCTCCCAGCCCAGACTCCAGGACTGGTGAGCCCCTCTGAGTTAGTGGGCTTCCCACCCTTCACTGCCACTCCCTCCCCAAAGACCGCCAGCCTACCCTCAAGCTGTCCCTTGGGTAAGCAGGGCAGTACTGCTGTTTTAATATTGTTTTACAAATTAATCCCTCTCTTCCCTTAACTATTTTTGTTGCCTGCCTCTGAACCCACTTCAATCCATCTACTACTCTTGTATCATACCTTTCTCATCCCTCTGGCTACAGACAGTGGCCCCCCACATGGCCTGTTGATGCCTGTGCATTCCTGTCCCCAGGTGAGGCTCAGCTTCCAGTGTCTGGTGGGTCTGGTCCCTTTGAAGCTGAAGCACACAGGTGCCAGAGTCCAACACACTTGGGGCAAAATCCTAAGGTTTACTTGGTCAGTAGTCCTGGGGAAGCACCTGCACCTCTCTGGTCCTTGTCCTCTCCATCTATTGAATGGAGGTCCTGGCAGGACTCCAGTCAAGAAAACACATGCTTTGCAAAGAGCTGAGCACATTTTAGCTGCTCTCTTCACTTCGAGGATGGACAGGGGCTCCAGAGTCAGCTCTCCCCTTAGGCCTCTCTGCTTCTCTTCTCACCCAGACCCTGCCCTACAGCCTGGAGCTCCCCAGCATGCTGAGCATAGGGCCCCACAGCCCACCAAAGCCACAAACAGCAGCCTCCTTCCCCAAGCTGCTGTCAGCTTTGTTGAAGAATAATAGACTTCTTCTGCAACAGGAAGTAACAAGGCTCAACCTGATACAGGAGCCCGCAATGGACATGGCAGAGAGAGGCTCTGGGTGGCATGTGGTGAGATGCTGTGAGTTTCCCTTCACTTCACCTCCTAGATTCTCTCCGGAGAAAGCAACCCTTTGACTGCCTGTGGCTCAGGAGGTTAGGGCGGGCTTAAGGGGAGCTTTGTGGAGCACCGACTTTGAATTTTCCCAACATCCCTATGAGTCTGGCTGAGGGGATCATATCTCAAACCTTGGCCAGCTGAGTGCCTGTGCCACGTCAGGTGCTTTGGACTCAGCAGCAATGAACATATTAGACGCAGCTCCCACCACACTGACATTACCATCCAGAGAGTAGCAGAAGCAGCTTTGGAACCCTGGTCTGTCTGATGTAAATGCCTGTGTTTATAAGGCTTTGATGTCACTAAGATGCTCCATGTTTCAGACAAAGATTAAAAAATTATCCTAATTGTGTGACAAGAGAGAAGGCTGACAAGAGAGAGCCTTCTTGAGGCCAGTCCCAGGCCTCTTTGTGCTGAATATCTGGGGAGCAACACGGTAAGGATAGGAATAGGGCTATGGGGACACAGCGGAATAAGCCACATCTGTAGGAGAGGGGCAAGGCTTGGTGAGCCAGAACTGTTAAGCTTGCTCTTGAAGGATACGCAGGAGTTGGCCAAGCTGACATGGGAAGAAATAACCTCCTAGATAGAAGCACACAATTTGAGTAAGTAAGTGCCAGAGCTAGTGCCGGCAGACTTGTGGGACTGTCACCTTTCCCTCTTTGGGTTCCTATAGTGCTTTACTCTTCACTGGAGTGTGGACTCTGACAATGACTTCATTTTTCTCAGCCTCAATTCTCCAAACTAAATGCTGGGTGCCTAGTCAGTGTGAGATAATAGATAGTTATTATTCTTTTTATCTTATTATTGTTATTGTTATCTTCATCCGTATCGTCACTGCACCATCATCTCAAGATGAATTGTACTACAAGGTGCCTGCCTCAACGCCACCTCACTCTGTGCTTTCTCCTATGTCTCCCCACCTATCCTTAATTCACCCTGAGCACCACTCCTGCCCCTTCCACAACAGACTGGCTTGGCTCTGGATGATATCTTAAAGGTCAGGCCCTAGCAGGCTCCTGGCAGACTTTAGGGCACTTAGCATCTTTCCTGCCAGTCCCCCACCATTTAGGGGGAAACAAAGGTGGAAGACGATGATTTTCTCTCCCTATTCCAGTTTGGATGTCTTCTGCTGCACAGACTGCAATGACCTTGGCTGAGGTCTGTCCCCCTCATCTGCTTTGTCCACCTCGGGGGCTGGGAAGAGGAGAAAGGAGAGTTAACTTAGTGTGAAAGGGAGGATGCAGGAATGTTTTCCACGTGGTCCCTTGCCCACCAGAGCCCACTTGAGACCTCTACCACTTGATTCCCAAAGGCAGCCCCTCCTGAGCAGCAAGGTGTTGACCCTCCAAGCTCGCTGCACCGTTGAGGCCTGGCCTCCTCCCATCTCTCCCAGGTCAGAGAGGCTGGAAGGGACAGTGAGGGAGGTTGTAGAGGGAGCCAGGGCCAGAAGTCCAGCCTGGTTCTGATTTCCCTGGCTAAGGCTGGGAACCAGAGCCTGGTCTGTCTTCAATCCCTATGCCCCCCTCCCTCGTGCAATGCTTCTCTGCTTTCGGGAGCGGCCCATAACCGCAAACACATTTGCTAAAGCAGCTAGCTTACCCGCCCTGGGACAGCTGGCTGGGCCCTGTGCCTGGGGCCAGGCCAGGAAAAGGGCAGGGGGCCTGGCTGGGAAAGGAGCCTGAGGCTCCTCCTCCTCCTCTGCTAAGCTGCCTGCACAGCCCTGGTCATTGCCTATCTATCTCCATAGCCTCTCTCCACGGTGACTCCTAGGGCTGAGAAGGATGTCAGAGGAACTGAGGCCAATAGAGAAGGGCTATGTGGCTGGCTGCACACTGTCCAGCCCAGGAATGGGGCAGCTAGACATGCCCCTTTGGCAAAGACATCATTTGGCCTGAGCCCTCCCATGTGGCGCCTATATCTGAGAGGAGTCACCTACAAGAACAGAAAACTGAGGGCTCGGGGAGAGGTGAGGGCTTATGGGTTGCCCAGGAAGGCAAGAGCAGAAGGACGCTGAGTCTTTCTATATCTGCCACTATGTGACTTAGGTAATCGCCTCCCTTCTCTGAGCCTCTGTTTCTCCATCCTGCCCTGATTGCCTCACCGACATGCGATATAGCACTGAATAGGAATATAAAGTGCTGCACCCATGACAATGATCGTTAATTCTACCAGACCATGAACTCTGAGAGAGCAGGAGTCATTTCTGACCTACCTCTATATCCCCTGTAATCCCAGGCCTGGGTGCCACTGTAGTGGGTAGATAGAGAGATGTGCCTGAGGACTGAGAGACACACGTCAGTCTTCTCTCTTGTCAGCCCTGAGTTCACACAGCCTCTGAGAACCAAGACTGAGTCCTGGGGTTCCTGAATTTTAGAGCTTGAGCTGTGACTAGGGCCCACCCCCAACCAGACATCAATCCCAAGGCTCCAGCCTCACTCAGCTACCCCATCCACCCACCCCCGCCTCCTCCCATCACACATGAGGCATGCAGCTCAGCTTCCTCCTGCCAAGACACCCCCACCCTGGCCCCACAGCCCCTCTCCAAAGACAGAGGCCTTTCTCTGCCACGTTCCTGGAGGCTTTTCCACTTAACAGGGCCTTGAAATCCATTTGCTGCAGACTGTGAACTTCCTCTCCATGCTCCTGCCCACTGGCCCTCTTCTAGGCTGACGCCCCCACTCCCATCCCCACACTGGCGTCCGCCAGCCCATGGCCCAGCAGCTGTCACCCTGATCTCCCCCTCCCCAGGCCTCTGGAGCTAAGCAGGGTCACCTAGAGGAGGTACTTGGGACCCAGGAAGAGCAGCAGCCCGGTCTAAGAAGGAGAACCAAGAGCTACCTGCCTAGGAATATCCTGAACTCCAGCCTAGACTCAAAGGGGTGCTTCCCCCTCCCAGCCCTTAGAGAAGGAAGTCACCTCCTTCAAGACTAAAAACACCAAAGCATTCCTCCCTAGATCCAGCCTTCATGGCCCTTGCCCTCATGGCCCTCACAGCTGTCATGGCCCATGGCCATGGCTTATGGAGACACATGACGATAACATGATAACCCTCTAAGCATAGCTGGGAAGAAGGTAGTCCAGGTTCTAGTCTTGTTTCAGCTAGAATCCATCACCTTGGGTCAGTCTGGTTTCTTCCTTGGGCTTTGATTCCTTTGGAGGCTCCTCCCCACCCAGCCCTGAATTAAAAACTCTGTTCTCTGCTTCCCCAGTGCGGCTAATCACAGATATTTGTACCCTTCTTCCTGGAGTCCAAAGTGCTTCCATGTTCTGCCACAAACTTCATCCTCCATCCTATAGAGCCCTCTGAAGCTGTAGAAGGGGAAAGGAGCTACCACCTACTGAGCACCTACTAAGGCCAGGCACTTTCATGCCTTCTACCTCATTTCAGTGTTAATAGCTCCATGGTACAGGCTGAGGAAACTGAGAAGTGACCCACAGATCCAAGGCCAGGATGGTGGAGCCACAACTTAAATCTGGGTAGTTGGCCTCCGCTATCTATGTCCTCTCCTTGCCTGCCTTCCTGGCCATGCTTGCATGCCAGCATCCTCCGTAATGGAAAGAAGACCTGTTAATTCCTACTTGGCTTGCAGTAGCTAGCCACAGAGCATCCAATTCTCATCAAACTGTGAAGTCCTATACTTGACACATGTGCAGCTTGTGACCTAATTTGACTATTTTCCTAAAATCATATTATTCTAAAGCAAAGGCAGCATGAAGAGGAAAAATGTGCCTCAAGGACAGAACATTTGAAAGGGGGAGGGGCTGGCAGGCCTCAAGTCACCCAGCCCACCTGAACCCCCTACTTGTTCAGCCACCGGTAGCCAGTTTCACACACCTTCTCTTGTTTAAATATTCACAACAATCCTTTAGGATAGCAATTATCATGGTCTTTTTATAGATTGGGAGGCACAGATAGAAGGAACAATTTGCCCAAGACCACACTATAAGAAAGAAGCATGGTATTCTCCCACCCCCACTCCTACACCTCAGCCCGGCCTACCCCCAAGAGAGGAAAGATGATATCAGTAGAAAGAGATGAACCTGTCCCAAAGACCCCAAGCCCAGACAAGAATGCCATGAGTACACAGAACCTATATGGCAGGGGGCACGGCTATAGTCCTCAGCTGAAGTGTGTTCTCACCCCTGCTGCCTGGAGCTGATCCTGGTACTGGCTCTAGGGGATGCCTGTCTTTCTCCGCATCTGTCTTTCTTGTCCTTCCCCTCTCTCTCAGCAATGAATTTGTGTGAAACCTGGACTGAATTACCACCCATTACCCAGCCTGCCTCATTCCAAATCCCTGGCATTAATGCAATCAATGGAGGGGAAGCAGACTCTCTTCAGCCGCCTGTCTGGCCCGCCCAGCACTGGCTTCTCGGTGTTGCTGAAGCCTTGTACCCCAACCCCACCATCTCCTCCTCCTCGCACATGTACAGCCTCCCCCTACCATTCACACATGTGCCTGTCAAAACTAAACAGGTCCTCTATCCACACAGGAGGCCCTCCTGAAAACTCATCTGAATGAAGACCTACATGTGCATATTTGTTCTTTTAGTGAACATTTATGAAGCACCAGCTATGCGCGAGGCACTATTTTGAGGAAATGGAGATATGGCAGTGAACAGCCCAAAGTCCTTCTTTTCATAGACCTTATTGTCTATCCAGAGGAAGGGGTGAACAATAAACATGTAAACCGTAAGTTAACAAGATAGTCCCAGACTGTGGTAGAAGCTATGAGGAAAATAAACCAGGCTTATGTAATTCTGATATTAGAGAGGGCTATTTTAGATTGAGTGGTCAGGGAAGGCCTCAGTGAGGAGGGAAAGCTCGGACCAAGACCTAATTGACAAGAAAGACCCAGCCCAGTGTGTGAAGATCTGGGGGAAGGGTTTGAGAGAGAAAGTGCAGAAATGAACATGGTAGAAAAATGGGGTAAGAGCTGAAGCTGGAGAGACAAAAAGGGATGATACCATTGAAGGCCCTGTAAGTCAGGGTGTGAGTTTTATTCTAAGTGTGATGAGAAACCATTAAGGGTTTTAAACATGTTTGAGGATATGACTGAATTTGTGTTTTAGACAGATCATCCTGACTGCTACAAGGACTGGATTATTAAGGAACAAGGGTAGAAGTAGGGAGGAGTATTACATCAGTCCAGATGAGAGATGGTGGTGTCTAAGCTAGGATGGTGGTCACAGACAGAAGTGAATGTTAAGTAGGTAATTAGATTTACCAATCTGGACTTCAGCAAAAGTGTCAGGATCTTCCTGATAACGTCTAATGCATGATTCCTCCATATCTCCACTTGGATATCTGTCTAGGCATCTCAAA
Organism: Perodicticus potto; assembly: GCA_963574655.1. Taxonomy (NCBI): domain Eukaryota; kingdom Metazoa; phylum Chordata; class Mammalia; order Primates; family Lorisidae; genus Perodicticus; species Perodicticus potto. Next base: position 1,057 of record CAUYRH010103493.1, on the reverse strand, counting down.
TACACTCTGGTTACAAAAGCATCCTTGATTTACTACCACCAAACCAGGCTGTCGGATACATAAACATGGGATTTAGGGGAGATACAAATTTGGGTGGTCATGGACATACATAGGGGGTTTAAACCCATAGGGCTTGATGAGATCATCTACTGAGAAAGTATACATAGAGAAGATGACAGCACCTAAGACTGAGCTCTTACATTTAGAGCAGGAGCCAACAAAGAACCAGAGAAGGAACTATCAGAGAAAGGAGAGGAAAGCCAGAAGCTAAGAGAATGTGTTCAGCTATAGCTAATGCTTCTGAGAGAAAACCAAGACAGATGGTTGGGTTTAGCTATGTGGGGTCATAGGTGACCTTTGACAATGGAAATTTCAGTGAGAGGGGAGCCCACTGGGGTAGCTAGAGGTGAGGACAGCTGTGAAGAAGCAGAGTCATGGAGCATAGAAATCTTTTGTGAAAAGTCTTACTGTGAAGGAAAGCAGAGAAATGGGGCAAACACTAGAGAAATGTGTGGAGGGAAAAAGAGTAGGGACAACAGATTGGAGGCCTAAGTGAGAACAGAGCCTTGGTAGTGTCAGAGTAGCAGAGGGATAAGATAGAAGAAAAGAGGACGGGGTCAAAGGGTGGGATAATGGAAATTAAGATTTCAAAACTGATATAGTTAATAATGATCAATAGGTCAAAGGTACGGCCAGGGAAATGGGGGACTGAGCTAGGGTGGAGGACCAGACCCTAGGAGGTAAGGTGCTCCAGGAACAGCAAATCCAGGGTGGTGTGTTCATGTTAATAAAGAAGTTGCCAAGTACATTGTCAAGATTCAAGAGTGGAGGGAGACAGTGATCCACCTATTGCCATCTTCAGTGAGTGGAGTGCACTGACAAAGGTGATCCAAAGATGACAGTCTCAGCTGGGCACAGTGGCTCATGGCTGTAATCCTAGTACTCTGAGAAATCTAGGTGGGGAGGATCACTTGAGCTCAGGACTTTGAGACTAGCTTGAGCAAGAGTGAGATCCCATCTTTACTAAAAATAGAAAAATTAGCTAGGTGTTGTGGCA
>CAUYRH010103491.1:0-62451 GCA_963574655.1 Perodicticus potto | reverse complement strand
TTAATGGTGAAAGGTGTGGGTCCAGTTTCAGTCTTCTACAGGTCACCAGCCAGTTCACCCAGCACCATTTGTTAAATAGGGAATCTTTTCTCCACTGAAGGTTTTTAATTGGCTTGTCAAAGATCAAATAATGGTAAATAGCTGGATTCATCTCTTGGTTCTCTATTCTGTTCCGTACATCTCCCTCTCTGTTTTTGCACTGTCACAATTTTTGTCTTGTCCAAGTATCAGTTGTCTTTGTATTTTTTGATTTTTTTTATAAATTCATATACATGTTTTAACCAAATGCTAGAGCATCACACCAAGTGTTCAATAAACAAGTAGTTGTTTTTTTCTAGAAACAACAAGAGAGCTTCTGTTTTATGCTATGTTTTGTGGAGTAAAAGTGCATTTTTTTATTATGATTTTTCTTTGAATATTGGGTTCTTGGGGAATGACATCACTTAAAACAGAATCTGGGGAAACACTTTATATGAGTTTTTCAAATGTGGTTAAAAGTTGGGGGAAAAACCTCAACAGATCCTCCCAATCAATGGTAGGTTTGGAAGAAAGTGGTATCCCCAGAAAGTTTCTCTCTCTCCCAACCTTAGTTGTGCAAGCAGGGAAGGAGGTGACCTTCATTCAGAAGATGAAAGATAAGAATGATATGAATTTGCTCAAAATAATAATAATGAGGAAGGAAAACATTTCTTAAGGGCAAAAAATCACACTGCAATTTGTAAGGTACTAAAAGAAATCTTGCCCAACTAAAACTCTGGCTATTTCTGAAATCTTGGTGACGCTTAGATCTCTAATTTGTTTCCAGCAAGGGGAATCACAGAATGTGATTTATAGGTTTCTAACCCAAATGAATTTATAGGTTTCTAACCCAAATGATCTTCTGTATCTGGAAAGATATCCTTAAAAATAAGAGAGATACGGACTGGCATAGACTACTCAACTGAGCAAAAATTTATTGCTTGCGGTCTCCCCCACCTTCTCTTCTTCATGAGAGGGAGCCACTTCCAGCTCTCTTTGGAAGTGCTCTAAACTTTCTCTTTGTTCTTCCTAAATAAAATCTCTCTTTGTTACCCTGAAAAAATATTTATTGCTTGCTTACCAAGTTTAGAGTTTGTGCTTTGTAAACCTAGGGAGTATGAAGATTAAAAAGATAGAAGTCCTACTCTCTTGAGTTGTAACTTAGTAAAAGGAAAACAAGCAAACAAATGATTGCAGCACATTGCAACAAGTCATTTAAGGCACCAAGAGCTATTTGTTTAGTGGTCCTCATACAAAACACATTGACCCACTTAATCCTCAAAACACCCACTCTAGATATGGAGAAACCAAGTCATTTGTTAAGGTTGGAAAACTTGTGTATGGCGGGATCAGATATCAAACCCAGATTGGGTTCCAGAACCTTGGGTGTCAGAGAATCTTCAAAGAAAATGATTTGAAGATGAAGAGGTATTTACCAGGCAGGTGGAGAGGAGGGAGCAGAAAACAGGAAGCTGGTGACGCTTCAGTCCCAGAAAATAGCATGATGAAATGTCTCTGAAATCTCCATTTAAACATGACGTTGTGTGGCCGGATAGACTTTAAAGTGAGTGATGAGAATGAGCCTCAACCCTTTAGGGACCTGGTTTTCATTGCTCACGTGTTAAGCAACTACTATACTCCAGGCTTTAGATTCTACTCTAGAATAAAACCATGAAGAGGACACCATCCCTCTCCTAGGACAGGAAGGTCATTTTATTTGATTTGAAAACCCCATGAGTTTAGATAAATCGTGTGGGGGTGGCATAAACTCTTAAACTTTTAAAATTAAATTAGAACTGGGAAATCTGTCAGATTTGGGGTTTCTGTTTTACACCTCAATAATAACAAACAAGCAAAAACCAAGATTCCTCATCTTTTCCCCTCTGGCAAAACACTTTCATTTTCCATAAATTCTTTAATCAGTTTGGAGTATTAGTTTAAACGTTTAGAACTTGAGATCCTTAGGCGTCAAAAAGACTGTTTGTAGTGGCTTTTCCTGTTAACACCATGTTTCTTGTAACCACTTGGTTGTGCCAGAATTCAGTGTATAGAAGCAATGCTGTCAGGTGGGGTTGTATTTTGTCAGTAATGCATCAACCTTTTGAATGATGCTACATTTGTCTAAGTGTTTGATTCACATTTATAGTGTCCTTTGTGCATATCTTCCAAAATATCACTTTGCCGTCTTGCAAATCGGTTTGCATTATTTATGATTATACTTACCCTTTATTGTAATAACCACAAGTCATGGGAAGGTTCAACTGTCTCATTAGTTGACTGTGAACAACAAAGTCTAAAGTTTCATTGAAATCAGATGTAATGTTTGTGTTCCAAGGTCAGCTGGAAACTAATAGGAATAATTTAAGCCATAATATCCCAACTGAGGCTGAGCCACACTAATCATTCTGCAGATCACACTGAAATGATTCAGAAGGAAAAAAACATCACATCCTAGTTCTCCCTCATTAAGTATACTGGAGACCAACTTTGTAAGAGGAAAGAATTAATCTATAGCAGGGTGGTCACAGTCTGGAAAGCCACTCTCAGGCAACCTGCAGCAGCCAAGAGACACACCTAGGGGACACTAGGAGACTGGAGGGCTGCTTCCCCTTTCTCCTTCCTCTTTTCCCTCTCCCATAACCTAGCAAATGTGGAGTCAGGGGATTCTTAGAATGTCTAAACCCCTCTGGAAAGTTCTCTGACCCACAACCTCCTCACTCTATAAAGGTCAGGAAACTTTAAGAGTGAGGAAGGATGGGCTTTCCCTTCTGGCAAAACACCCAGTTGAAAACAGTGTTTTTCAACTTTTTTTTTTTTAATCTCATGGCACACTTGAACCTATAGTTAAACTTCTGGGGCATGCTTAAGTTATGTTGATCAAAGAAAAATAGTAGAAAAAAGAGAACATACTTACTATACTTTGTATATCTTTAGAAAATAACTTAATTAATGATCTTTAAAAATTTTCACAGCACACTGGTTGAAAATCATCGAGTTGAAAAGCTCCCCATGATACTCATTGGCCTCTTATCTAAAAGTATCTAACCGTTTGCCTGTAATCATTATTTTTAATTGATGAAGCAATAAGGAACTCATCCTCTTCACCATGAGTAAAGGAATCGATCTTGGACTGTTTTGTGCTGTTGTAACAGAATACCACACTCTGAGTAACTTACGAAAATGAGAAAATGTATTTCTCACAATTCTGGAGGGTGGGAAGTCCAAGATCAAGGGGCCACATCTGGCGATGGCCTTCTTGCAGCATCATAACAGGAGGAAGGTGTCATGAGCAAGAGGAAAGGGGGTGGGGCTCCTCTTTTACGGTGGGCCACTCTCTCTAGAAGGAAAAGAATCCCTTCATGAAGATGGAGCCCTCATAACTTAAACCCTTCTCAAAGATCCCACCTCCCAAGACTGCTGCACAGAGGTGCAGTTTCCAACATGTGAACTTTGGGGCACACATTCAGGGTTCCGGCAGGTAATTCCCAGGTGTGCCTTTTCTCTTCTGTGAATAAAATCAAGCTGAGGAGACTGTGCTTTTATAAACTGCAAACATTAAAGAAGTAGAAAGCCTGTCTCAGCCAAAATACACACAGAACACATATAGTTATTATTTGCCTCGTTGTGGCATTTTAAACAGATGGTTAACAAAATAATTTTTAGGCTATTGGAAATTCCGACTCTGTTAGCCCCACAAAGTAAGTGCAAGCTAATAGGACTGGAAATTCCTGGAAGAGTACATTACTTCCCTCACCATATACACCTCATTTTTGCCATTCGCTTTGAAGGAGGGAGAGCGTGTATAGGGGGGAACGAGAGTTTTAAGTAGTATCTTTTTTTTGCTTTGGGGACACATAAAGGGTTCTACCTTTAAGTAGCAATTTTTAGGAATGTTGAAGAGGGGAACATAATTGTTGACACAGAGGGTGCCAGACCAGTGATCAAAGAGTTGCCTCTGGCTGTAAGAAACTTAGAAGTTGCCGGACTGTGCTTCTTTAACCCTCATGTTGCAATTCAGAGTAAATTTAGGCACTGACAGTCTCCTCTCTCCCTCCCTTTTTGTTGATTTACAATCCCATGTGAATCCTAATCCCTGTAATAATTTACACTTTGCAAAATGCTTTTATAAATTTCTCAAAGACATATGAAATTACTGATGGCAGACTACTTTGCCCTAAATGGGCTACTATCAGCACAATGTAATATATTGTTTAGTATAATCTAATCTATTGTCTCATTTTTATCACCCCAATACCCCTTTTTGCAGACGGAGTCTGTTCACGGCAATGTGATTGGCGCCAGAGGTTATATGACAAAAGAGGCCTGACCTAGAACTTGAACCTGACTCCATACCTAGTGTTCTTTTCACCCTGTATTTCTGCCTCCTGTTCCCTGGGCAGATCCTGGAAGAGAAGAGTGAAGAGGAAGGAAGATGTGCTAGGTTCTGAGTTCTTCGCTGTGGGTTTGAGCCACCTTTGTACCTCCCAGGCACCCAGGTACATTTTCAAGTATTTGATATGAGCTTTTTCCCATTACTTGAAAATGCTCCTGGCTCAGCGCCTGTGGCTCAACGGGCTAAGGCGCCAGCCACGTACACCTGAGCTGGCAGGTTCGAATCCAGCCCAGACCCGCCAAACAACAATGGTGGCTGCAACCAAAAAAAATGGCCGGGTGTTGTGGCCGGGCGCCTGTAGTCCCAGCTACTTGGGAGGCGGAGGCAGGAGATTCGCTTGAGCCCAGGAATTGGAGGTTGCTGTGAGCTGTGATGCCACAGCACTCTATCCAGGGTGACAGCTTGAGGCTCTGTCTCAAAAAAAAAAGAAAGAAAGAAAATGCTCCTATATTTCATCTAATTTATAATTTCCATACATTTTAAAGTTAATGCTTAAAATTTTGTATTTAAAATTATTTGGCTATAAGAACACTTGATTTACAAATTACTATGATTTCTTGATCACTTAGAAATGATAAAATCTAACCTAAAGTGACTTTAAAATATAATAAAAATTTCATGAATTTTAAATTTAACACTGAATGAATTTGGCATGGTATTAAATCTTGGCACTGTTTAATGAGACATTTATTAATTTCAATGTTTTGCCCTTCTTGCATTTTGGGATAAATGCTTTTTGGGGGGGGTAATTTTAGCATTTAAACTGTTTTCTATTTCCTCAGACATCTCCACGGCCCCAGATGTTATGCTTTTCATCCCCAAGGTAGAAAAGCCTGGCTCACTGGTCCAGGTGACAGTGGCTGTTTATTCCTTACCCATTTTGTGTGCACTGCACGCTAAGGAGGACATGGTTTTTCTCTTCAGACCTAATGCAAATGCTTTGGAAATTCTTGTCACTAAAAAGCCTCCCTGATACTCCTTACAATGATACAGTTGGAGAGTCTGCTTCTATTTGTTCTATACAATTTTAAGCGAGTAAAACCTTGAGAAACTGGAATGTTTATTGAGTCTTCTCATTCAAGGAATTTAGGGGTGTCTCAGAGTTAACCAGAAAGCATGTTTCCTTTAGCCCTCTTTGTTTTAGCTCACTCCCCAGGCCTAATGAATAGCAGCCATGAACAAAATGAGATCTTTCACGATGGCTGTTAGCATGGCTGACATCAATGCTAACTGAGGGGCTTCAGGTGTATTGGTTTGAGATGACCCAGCAATAGTTTCTGGACATTGATTTCCTTTTTTTTGAAGCAAATTTTGCTTTTAACCAAACAAAATTTTGCTAGAAAAATTCTGCTTTTACTTTTAATTTTGCTCTTTAACTTTTTTTGTACCCTCGGATCTTTTCTGGTGAAAGTGGAGTGCTGCAAAAATTCTGATTGCCTCTGCTTATCAGTGTTTTTGTTGATGTCACAAGATAAAAAGGCAAATGAAAAAATAAGAGTTTAAAGGTTGTTTGTTCTGGAACATTGTCATACTCAAACAATCCTTTAACTTCCCAGGCAATATTTAATTCTGTACCTAATATTATGGGTTTTTATCTTTCCTTGCATCACTACTTCTAACATCTTCAGTAGGAAAGAAATGTTTCTTTTACATTAGTGAAAGCTCATTTTCTTCAACACAACTACTCTAATCTCCACACTTCGTTAAGAAAAGAAGTTTCAGTATTTTGGGTCCACACAGAAACGTGATGGTGACACTTGCCTTGTTCTGACTCACCCACTGACTTAATCATGTTCACACAATCATTCATTCAGCAAATGTTTGTTGAGTATCTCCCCTGTATTAGGTATTAGCAAGGCACTATATTAAAAAATGAAAATAACCTCACTTAGAATTTAGTAGTTTTTGATTAATCTCAACAATTACACACACACACACATACTCCACCAGTAGCCAAACTGGATGGTGTAAAAGTGTAATTTTTGTTTCTGCTATTTACATGTAAGGCCCTACATTGGAGTACTGTGTATGAGAGTTCACATATTCATTTTTTTCAACAATAGTTCACTGTCTACCATTTACCAATACTTTGCTGGTCCCTAGAGCTATAGAGATGAGTGAGAGGCAATCTCCTCTCAAAGTGTTTCCCCTTTTCTGTGGCAGAGATAGACATCTAAATGAACACGCTCTACACCCTGTGATAGCACCGCAGGGGAGCTGGCATTCCAGACAGAGTGGGAACCCACATGAGCAAAGCTTCTCTGACAAGCCTTGTAAGGTACTTTGTCATCCAGAACAACCAAGGAGGAGTGTGCAGACTACGTGCTGTTCAACCAGAAGGGGCATGGTTTATATCATAGACATTATTGACTAGTATATTTTAAACAAGACTTTTTAGAGTGGTTTGTTTTAACAAAATCAGTGTGTTCAACAATTTTCTGACATAGGGAAATGAAATGTCTTGAGTAAGGGGTGCCTTTTTCTAGGGTGCACCGAGATGCCTTGTGAGCTAGAAAGTTGTGGAAGAATCAACACTGTCAGGTAGACAAGATGGAAACGGACATTCCCGGGGGAGTGACAGTGCACGGCGCAGATTGGCAGGGTGACCTGGGGGAACTGGAGCTAGTTTTGTATGATTGGATCACAGGGTGCCGAGCCCAGGGGGTGCAGTGGGAAGGAGGCTGAGGAGGCAGGCATGGGCTTGATCACATTCTTCTAATACCTACCCTGCTACCCAGGCCTACTGTTAGCTTTCAGTGTCATACATGAATGCAATATAGCTTTGCCTTCTCCCACAAGTAAACCAGATGTTGATCCTTTGCAGTTAAACTTACCTATTTATCATTCTAAGTGGGCATGTTATGACTTCATTCTAATTTTCTGTGGCATGTGTAAAAGCCAGCCAGGTCTTTGTCAATACCACTGAACTCAGCACAGGAAACCTTACTCCAGTCATATATCCTTAGTGCCTTTTTTAAAACCACAGGACAGGTTTTCTCAGGTCGTGGATCAAGTTAAGTGTCGTGTGGGAATCCCAAAAGAGCCTCTAGGATTCTACAGATCTGAGAGCTGCTCTTGGTACGACGAACCCCCCATCACGCAGTTTCCCCCCATGCTATTCAACTTACCCCCTTCACTGTACAGTGCTTCTTTCCAAATTGGCTTCCCTCTCTCTCTCATTAATACCATCATCTTTTATTTCTAGCATATGGTTACAGGCACAGCTTAGCTGAAGTGAAAAACCATCATTCCTAAAATAAGCAGAATGGCGAAATCTAATGCCTTCAGCAAAAGCACTTTGTTAGCAAGTGGCCCACTGGCTGACACCCTGACCGGCATCCATTGTTTTTGTTGAGGGATTTGTTCCAACTGGTCACTGCCTTCTCCCATAGATAAACTAATTGGGAAAGATTTTGGTTGACACCTCTGATTATAAACATTAGCAAAGAACTTCGGCTATGTTAAGAGAAAAAAGAATTTATAAGAAGGATGGAGGAGATAAAGAAGAAAAGGTAAGGTTGAAGAACCATACTGGGAGAAGCTTAGAACTCAGGGCAGCTCCGGAGTTCTTGGTGGCAGGAACTAATAGACAATATTGGAAAGGCTCTGCCACCCGGAATGAGAACTCACTAATTATTGCTACACCATGTGCAAGACTCAAAATCTCAGGAGAGTGTGTCTGATTGGCTCAGCTGGGTCAGGAGCTTATACACTGGCTGGAGGGACAGGGACATTTGAATTGGCAAGTCTCTCAAGACCTCTAATGAAGCCAGGTGACTACCTGAAAAGGTAAGTGGAAGTGCTGTTACCAAATACACTAAGGAATAAATGTGTGTGTGCGCACGTGTGTGTGTGGTGTGTGTTGATGATGAGCAGGAAAAAGCAATTGTACATTGTAGTGTTTCTTCTCTTTTCCAAACTATGAAAAGCTTATCTTCCAGTATGGAGGAACCTCAAAGAACTCAAGCTAGACCTCCCATTTGATCGTGCAATCCCATTACTGAACATTTACCCAGAAGGAAAAAAATCCTTTTATTACAAGGACACTTGCTCTAGACTGTTTATTGCAGCTCAATTACAATCGCCAAAATGTGGAAACTGCCTAAATGCCCCCCAACCCAGGAATGGATGAACAAGCTGTGGTATATGTACGCTATGGAATACTATTCAGCCATTTAAAAAATGGAGATTTTATAGCCTTTGTATTAACCTGGATGGAAGTGGAACACGTAATTCTTAGTAAAGCATCACAAGAATGGAGAAGCATGAATCCTATGTATTTAGTTTTGATATGAGGACAATTAATGACAATTAATGACACAGTGAGGGTGGGGGAAGGGGAGAGCACAGAGAGAGAGAAGGAGGGAGGCAGTTGGGGGAAAGGAAAAGCAGAGAGAGGGAAGGAGGAAGGGGGTGGGGTCTCAATATGTGACACATCTTTTGGGGGCAAAGCACAATTGTACGAGGGACTTTACCTAACAAATGCAGTCAGTATAACCTGGTTCCTTGTACCCTCAATGAATAATAAAATAATAATAATAATAAAAAAGAAAATGTTATTTTCCTTTTTTTTCTTTTCTTTCTTTCTTTTGTTTGTTTGATAGGGGAGGAGGAAGTTCACAGAAGAGTTTTAAGAGCCTCCTGGGATTTTAGGAGCTAAAAAATGGTGAGACACACATAAAGTAGGAGAAACAAGATTCAGGGGTTTATCTTTCTCCAATTCAGATTTCCTCAGTCAGATATTCTTTCCTGATTCCATTTTGTAATTATCAATCATATGCACTTGAAAATGTGAAAATGGAAGAAGGAAAATCACTGGGGACAGGTGGATTTTTTTTTTAAAGGAAATCTTTTTTTTTTTTTTTGAAACTTGACTTAGAATAATGGGATTTCTTCAATTTGCTATATGCAAAGTAACAGAGAGCTTAGTGTATCCCAGAGATGGATTAGACAGATGTAGCACTTAACTATTAACATTTGTGAGGTTCATTCCCACCAGTGAGATTTGCGAGCAGCTTCCATGAGATGCTATGCAAAATCAGTTTAGTACCTTCCTCATTTGTCACTGTGCCATGAAACTGGTAAAATATAGAGGAAACAGAAAATTGGGCACATCTGTGAATTTGGTTGTGTCCTGATTATAGCAATGCAATTCCACAGATGTGCATGTTTTCACAGGAGAACAGGTTTCTATTTGACTCCAAACTCCATCAATGCTCAGCTGATATTTTATAGCTCCCTGCGGGGTTAGCATGCCCTCCCTTTGGAAAGCCAAAACAGTAGCTTAGTATAAGATTCACTGGCACCACTTTGGTATCTGTTTTCTTAAATTATGGCAAATGGGAATTTGTGGCATATGTATGTCAACTCCACCTACATATTTCTCTTATAATAACGGGTGGCACATTCATACTACCTCTCAGCAGAGAGCCCCCAACATTTAGTAAACATTTATTCATTCTCACATTGAAAAGGGTTCAGTAGCTTTTATAACTCTCACATTATGGAAAAGTTGAAGTGTAAGGCCATTAAGGAATACAATAATTGTAAGTATAAATAATCTGTTTCCTCTCAGAACAAAATGAGAAGGGTTTGAAGCCAAAATAACATCAGAGATGACATTTCCTCAATCATATTCTATATCAGAGATTCCCACAGTTGGACGTGTGACAATTACCTGGATTATGGTTAAGATAGACACTTCCTATATCCAGCCTCAACGGTTCTGATTCTGAAAGTCGGGGGTGAGGCTCAGGCATCTGCATTATTAATGAACACTTTCCCTCTAGGTGATTCAGAGGACCACACATTGAGAAACCCTGGTCTAGAGAAAATAATCAAATTATAAGATTATAAATAGAGAAACAAAAGCAGAGCTCTCAGAAGACTACAATTCTTCCCCTTATTCCCTCACTACCTCTCAAGATGGTTCCATTTTTGTTTTTTTAAAAGCAGCTGTCATTATCAGATTACTCCAGGAGTTTCCAAAACTCCTATATAACTATAACTAATCTCAAAAGAAAGAAAAAGAATGTAAGCTTGAATCGACTTTTGGATTCATTTATGCAGTGAGTCAATGGAACATGGCCATCTTTGGCTCAGAGTCTCAATCTATCCTGCCAGGACTTGGATAGTCTAGAACCATATTGGCCATTCAGAAAAAGCAGAAGCTGTTTTCAGGTGCGGTCCACATCTCTAGGGATTTTTCTAACATCCATCTAATGATTTCTCTTGTGGCCTCCTAAAACACTTATGCCCTGTCATCACAGTTCCATTAAAGACTTTTATGACTCTGGTAATAATGACAACTAACTGTCGTTATTTATTATATGTCAATAAGTTGGTGCTCAGTATTGTGTGTGATCCTCCCCAAAATTGTAAAACAGAAAATGGTTAGAAAGATTCTATAGACAAGGAAACTGAGATAGATTAAAGATCTAGCCCACATAGACTAAAAAGGCTGCTAAGTGATTTTTTGTTTGGCTCCGAGTCCCTCAAAATAACCTCTATTACATTGACTGTCTTGATAGAAAGATGGTGAGTCACAAAGGCAAAGTTGTTCAGCTGAAATATCTTTAGGATAAAAAAGGAGAATGTGGTAGAACGAAACCAACTGTAGGCAGAGGGAAGTGGGGTTCTCATTTCTCAGAGATCAGACTGGAGAGTGTTGCAGTACCTTACATACCATTTATTATTATTCTCCATGTAATTACACTAAGTAAAGTACCTTTAGAGCAATTGTATACGTAATCAAATATTGCACAAAACTAAAAGCTGGAAAGTGCCTGCCAACCTCCTCCGACCCTGGATCAAATGAAATCCTATGTACTAAGCCATAGTTATAATTTTCCCCCTGGTTTCACTTGGATTTCCTTTAATAATGTTTGATTGTAATTAAAAATCAGTGTATATGTGGAATAGATGAAGAAACCAAAATTATTCTCTTTTGTCTTGTAGAAAAGTGACAGTTATAAAAATGCTCAGTATAATCAATTCACTTTTTATCCCCCACCCCGTTGAACTAGTGTATTATCAACCACAGATATGTTTCTCCACATAAGACAGTAACTGCAATTCTGTGGTAAATGCAACAGGACTGAAGTCATTGCCAAAGAAGCATCAAAGCGTTCAGAGGAGCTATTGATGTGTTCAGCTCATAGCTCAAAGAAAGAGCAAAGAGAAGGAAGCCAATAGCAGGAATGGCCTCAGGCTATGCTTTCAAAATAGGTTTAAATACAAAGGCTAGAACAGCAGTAGGATATTGTATATAAAACAGATATCTGCCACTTAGCCAGCTGAGTGGAATGAGGTTCCCGAATCTCCCAATGTTCAGGCACTACTGATTCTAGTAACAATAGGCTTGGAAAAGATAATAGATCCTGACAGTTAATTCTAACCTAATGGTGTCTCGTGGGAAGTCTGGAGATCTTAGTACCGGCATTAGGATCCATTCTCTTTTTGAATCCTAGGATCAGTGTACCAGATCACTGAGAGGTTCTGGAATCTCATTCCACTGTCCAAGCCAAAGTTGATGACAACCATTTAGGGCCATGTCCAACATGTTGAGGAGAACCCTGGTCTGCTTTCGAATAATCCCACACTTTGTTCTGCTAAGTCGCAGCCCTAGGTTTGGGAGGCATTGGTGGCAGCAATACTGTTTGAGAAGTTCTGCTCCCCCCAGAGCCACTCAGCATGGTCTGATTTCAGTGGTCAGTAGTGACCCTGTCCTCCCTTTTACCTAGCTTGATGATGCCACGAGAGAGTCTTGCAGGAATTATGATTGGAACAAACACTTGCCACCTTTGTCACAGCCCTTCTTGCAGCCATCTCTCTAAGGGTAACAATGCCCTTTTCAAAAAAAAAAATGCCCTTTTCATTTCAGGAGGCAACATGCTGCAGGGGAAGAGGGTCATGCTGGGGACATGTAGAGTCTAGTGTAAAGGCTGTCACTTTGGCCTTGTGGGCTTGAGCAAGTTGCTTAATCTCTCTGAGTCTGAGATTTCTTACTAGAAATTTGAGCTGAAACTCAGCCTCATGTGGTTATTATAAGAAAGAGAAACATTAGAGTGAGGTAAATAAAAGGTAGCTAATGTGGTTGTTGAGGTGAGAAAGCAAAGCAGAACAGGTAGTGATACAGAGTCTATCCCTCCTTTCTTAAAGGATGGGATTGATTTCTGGTGATTTTCAAGACAAAGTGGAAGGAGGGAAGCAAGTCCACCTGCTTTCCCTGGCTGAGGGAGGAGAACCTGGTAATAAGCAACTAACAATATTCTCTAAAGGGAATGAGGTGGCACCAAGATAGGAGACCCCCACATGAGAACTATCTCTAGACAGATAGTGGTGGAATGAAATGGGGTTGTGGTACCACGGTGCTGAAAGAAGGATTTACCAAAGATGAACTCAACTACTTTACAGATCTTAATGTCCTTTCTGAATCTGCTTGAAGGAGGATTCTGGGTGTGGGAGTAGCAAATGAGACTTGGAGCATCTGAGGGTAAGATGGTCAGTAAGTCAGTGGTGCTCTGTATACATAGATCATTCAGACTGTATTTCTCTTGCTAGAAATGGAGCAGACAGTCTACAAAATGGTCTGTGAGTTGTCATCAAAACATCCTTCTCCCTGAGATAGTAGGCACCAAGGCTAGAAACCAACACATATGTGAATGGAGGGACCTCTGTCCACATGCTATCCACAAGGTACTGCAGAAGATTCTTCATCTTCTTTCCAGATTTGCATTTCTCCTCTGTGTTCGATGAAATTCTTGAGAGATATAGCTCTTCTGAAACCCCCTTTTAATCTACAGAATGGTCTAGGTAAGCATACAGGTGGACTTCCTCAAACTTTTTTGGTACTTGATGTTTCAACTACACAAGATTAATAATAAAATTGAAAAAGAATATGGTTGTTTGGCAGAAAACAATGCAATTGATGTATTTTTATATTCTCCCATTTAAAAATATGCTTTCGTTTCATCTTTTATAGAAAATGTACTATTGAGTCCAAATGATATAATGAAAAGAAAAGAACTAGTGATAATAGGTAAAACTCATATACCTGAACATTTTTCTATAACCTTAAAACCCTTTTCTCAATTGACAAGAGCATTTTCATTAAATAAATGCATACAAATTATGACTTGTAAAAAATGTTCAGCTATATATAGAAAAGAGTAAAAATCTGTAAGGAAATGATTTTTATGACATCATGGCTTGTTGTTATGGAAAGTACCATTAGGGAGCTTGATCAAAACTATAACAATGGAAGAAGTAGGTATAACAACGGTGGGAAGTGGTAAAGAGTGAAGGTCTATATTACTGCACAAATATCTTACATAATTAGAAAATGAAGCAGAATAAAGTGTATTATGGAAGTAAAAAGTAAATAGGTTTCTGTTTGATCGCTTGAAAATTATCCTTATCACCAGAAAAGTATCTCCAAACTGGAAATATAAAGATGATTACTTTTTACTTTAGTGTACATTTTTTATAGAATACACAGTTACTTTGAACTTCTTAGTCTTCACCATCTGTAGAACTCAATTTCCGTTTTATAAAAAGAAAAAATGCTGACATCTGTTTAAACCCTAATATCTCCGTAACCATGTTAGAATGTTAACTCAAGTTTGGTGTCATGTTAAAGCACTTGATCCTTAAAATAATATTAAGCTTATAGTTCTGTTTCAACTTTGCAATGATACTACCATTTAACACTTCAGATATTCCAAACATCTCACCAAGGAAAATCTTGGACAAAAAAAAAAAAAAAAAAAAGTGAAGTCAAAGGTGGACCCTTCATTTTTACATGATGCATGGTTAGAAAATTTTCTAAAACCAACCAAGAATCTGGAGTCTTAGAATAAGATAATGGGTTTGTTTAAAGCATGATTTGTCATTAAAGAGACCTTCTTCTGGTAATGATGGCAGCTGATTTTTGTGCCTGGGCCAACCCAAGTCAAAATTGTGAGGTAATAAGAATCAGTTGGATTTACAAAATGTTGAACAAAACAATCTAAATCCCTTCTACATTCATGATCTCATTAAACTTCAGAACAGTCTTGGCAGATTAGTGGTGAGGTACATTCTAGACTTCTCTCTTTACCTTCATCTTCAGGACTGAGGTTCTCATCCCCTCAGCTGCTGGGATGTTTGTCTGCTGGTGGCTAACAGATTCTTCCCCAGGAATCGCCCTTATCCTGAAGGCAGCTGTCTCATACTAGTCTATGTCCGTGCCACAAGGACGGCCCATATCCAATGACAACATGGTCAGTGAAGGGGCAACAAAGGCACGGTCCCAAAGAAGGCCATCCCAGCTCCAGATAAGCCCCAGGAGTTGATTGCCTGGGGCACATGGCAGCTTCACTTTTCTCTCTGCCCAGTCCTGTTCCTCCCCTACGCCCCCATATGTCCTGTTCCTGTGAGAACCCCCAGTGAAAGCTCTAATTTTTGGAGCTAGGTCATCTGCTATCTGGCTGAGAATGAGGGTCTCATCTCTGGTCACAGGTGGAACGTGCAGAGAACAATTGTTCAGAGTTTCTCTGCCAGTGCATGAGGATGAGGTATGCAGGCGGGAAAAACACTGGTTTGTACTTCGGGACAGAGACGTCATCATGTGGATGACTGGATGATGGAAGTAGGCTGCTCTTGCTGAGTCAGATCAGTACATTGGAAAAACACAATGAAAAAGTGAGCATAACTCATCACCAATCTAAAGGGAAGTGTGAAATTCAGAGGGCCTCTTCAGAAGCATATGAAAGAATAATTATCTCCTGCAGCCAGAGAGCAGAAAAAGAATCAGGTCCAGGATTTAATTACCAGGGGAGCTGAAAGAGAAATGTTTGAATTGTCAAATCCCCAACAAGCTGGCTATTGCAAGATCAGAGTCCAGATTAAGATGGAATGGGAACATCTGGGTTAGTGTGCTAAAAACCCTGAAAGCCCCAGATGGTCCTGAACCCTTAGTGTGTATGTATGTATGTAAACATGTATGCAAAAGGAGCCCACTGTTCCCTGTCAAAGGCTAGCACTCTTCGTCTGAAGACAATGCAGAGTCCTATACTTTGCAGGATAACACATTCCCAACTCTTCCCCTTCCTTAGAATTTACTCTTAATTCCACTCTTGGCTGCTGACCAATTATTAGGGATGTGCCATAAACATAACCTGATCAGGGATATGCTGGCCCCATGAAGGTGGCAACAGACCAGACAGTGAAGGAGCTGTCAGACCCAGGGAGCACGCGCCAACAGACACCAGTATATGTTAGACTTGTTGATGGCCCTGGATGAAGAGCTATGGAATACAGTGTTGGATAAGGGATAATTTGTCAATGTGAGAGCACTTTCCCATCATATGGGCAATCCTGGGCAAATACCCAGGAAAGAGAGGTGATATGTTATTGGCTCACACTAAGTAAAAAAGACATGCCAGAACTGCCCTGCAAAAATTAAAGATGTGATTAAAAGCTCAAAGAAAGGCTCAAAGAGGCCATCTTGGAATAAATACACTTGGTCAAGCCAGAAAACCTCTCAGGCAGCATGTTCTACAAGTGGGACCAAATGATGCTCCGTGTACTAAAGTGATAAAGAAAACAAGGCAGAGAGCTTACACATCCTTAAAAATGTAGGGATAGTGTCCATACAATGGAGAAGGGGATGTTATTACAGAACTGAGCCCCCTCAACAGACATAGAGATGATAGGATCTCTAAATAATGGAGGCCGAGTGGTGGAACTTACCTGGCATTGAGGTTGATGAGCTGCTGTAATTGGTAGCAAGGTCAGAGCAGCAGCAGGGGAAACAGATCCCAGCCTGCAGAGAGAGATAGAGATGGCTAGAATCCCTCTGGGAGCAAGCTGGGCAGTCAACAAGAGTATTGTTCAGTTTATATAGTCAGCAGAAATTAAAGATTGCTGATGGTTTAGGACAGGGTTGATTCCCAGTTTCTGATCCTGAACCAACTTTAAGACTCAAAACTCCTTGAATGAAGGAGAACCCAGGCCCCAAGACTGCAAGACCACAGCAAGAGCATCTGGTAATAATTCCTTTGTCCTTCCCCAGAAATACCTGTGGCCATTTAATTCAGTCACTAATCACAGGGGAAAAGGGCATACCCAAATATTTCAAGGACCACAGGACACAGGGTTTGAGTTGCCATTAATATTTGGTGGTATTTTTCACCATGTCCTCTCTCTCAGTGTAAGAATGTTGGGAGCTAGGTAGCAAATAAAGTCCTGGTCCAGGTTTGGCTACGGCCTGTCCCCTGAAACCATGGATCCCTCAGTGGTCAATTTCCCTGTACTTGAACGAAGACTTCAACCTGATATACTTGGGAGTTTGCAGAACTCAACATTGGTTCCTTGGCCAATGGGAGAGGAACCATTATAATGGAGAAGGCTAGTGGAATTCTTTGAAACAGCCTTTAACTATCCCTGCCCTCTCTCATCCAAGATGGTAAAGGAACATCAGTAATGTATCCTGGATCCCACGGTCTAAACAGAGAGTAATTGTTACCTTTACAGTCCTAAAAGACTCAGAAGTGATGGTTCATTCTTATCTAATCCTTATTTAGTTCACCAGCATGTCTCTGCAAACAACAATAGCAAAAACAACCATCCAGATGAATCTTAAAATATGCCTATAGACTTATAACAAAGTGAACCATACAGCGGCCACAGTATTTGTGGTGTGTTTGCTATAGCAGATTAGCATGGCACAAGATCAAGTTCACAGCATTCAGCCACTGATCTGGTGAATGTACTCTTTCCTGTCCCCATCAGAAAGAAAGACCAAACAATGTCAGTTCACATAGGGAAGCAATAATGCATATTTATGATCTTATTCCAGGGCCATGTTCAATCTTCTAGGTTTCAGTATCAAATAGGGTTGGGCCATCTAACTATTCTTCATGGATAGTAAACCACCTTGGTTTACTATATTGATGACATTCTATTAATTGGATCTTATAAGCAAGTAGGGGCAAGTGTGTTGGAGGCCTTGGTAAGACACATGTGCTCAGAGGGTGATTGGTAACCCAAGCAAAGCTTCAGGGGCCTAAAATATCAGTACAGTGTTTTTTTTTTTTTTTTGAGACAGAGTGTCACTTTGTCACCCTTGATAGAGTGCCATGATGTCATAGCTCATAGCAATCTCAAACTCTTGGGTTCAAGTGATTTTCTTGCCTCAGCCTCCCAAGTAACTGGGACTACAGGCATCCGCCACAACACCCGGCTACGTTTTCTACTTTTACTGGGGAACAGGGTCTCACTCTTGCTCAGCCTGGTTTCAAACTCCTGAGCTCAGGCAATCCACCCACCTCGGCCTCCCAGAGTGCTAGGATTACAGGCATGCGCCACCTTGCCTGGCCAATAAAGTTTTTTTAGGGGTCCTGTGATCTGGGGTTTTCCACAATATCCCTGTTCAAAGCAAAGAACAAATTATTGTGTCTTGCATCTCTTATTATTATTATTATTACTATTATTTAGAGACAGAGTCTTATTTTGTCGCCCTCAGTAGTGCTGTCGTGTCACAGCTCACAGCAACCTCCAGCTCTTGGGCTTAGGCGATTCTCTTGCCTCAGCCTCTCAAGTAGCTGGGACTATAGGCACCTGCCACAATGCCTGGCTATTTTTTTTTGTTGCAGTTTGGCCAGGGCCAGGCTCACACCCGCCACCCTTGGTATATGGGGTGAGCTCCCTACTCACTGAGCCACAGGCATCTCTTATTCTTAAAAAGGAATCATGTCTGGTAGGTTTCTTTGGAAGCAAATTCCATATTTGACAGCATTTCTCTAACTCTTTTATTGAATGACAACAAAAATTGCTTGCTATGAAAAAGAAATGGTTGTATGGAAGTTTCATATGTATCAAGTAGCTCTGCTTACCTATTAGGCCATGCAGTATTAGAGGTAAGTGTGATGGGAAAAGATACTGTGTAGAGTTTATGACAGGCCCAGTGGAGAATCAAACACCATGACAGCTGACCAAAAGAACCACAACATCTGTAGCAAAAGAACCATATACCTCTTGCAAAATAGTGACCAGCGCAATATTAGGCATAAAAAATCTACTTGCAGGATAAGGGTCCATGCACCTGGAACCACCCTTCAGTGAGGTGGATTCTTTCAGAACCACCAAATCATCTAGATTTGGTGAGCCCAGCAGCAATCCACTGTCCAATGGAAGTGGCCTATCTGGGGAGGGGACACGAGGAGGTAGTGTAGGCCCTTCTATTATCCCCCACGTCACACTCTGCCCCTCTTTCAGGTTCTACCTATGACTGATGGTGGAACAGAGGAGGAGAGATGCCATGCTTGGTGTGCAGATGGGTCACCCCAGCTGTGATGCGGATAAAACCTGAACCGCTGTGCAGTGCAACCCCACTCGGGGTGGCATGAAAACATTGCAGACGGGAAACACCTCCCGTGGGCAGAGCGCCAGGGGGCACTGGTCAGCCCCTTTATGTGGAAAGGTAATTGTCCTGCAGTGAAAAGCTATGTATGGATTCTTGAGTAGAGGAAAATGGCTGGCTGGTTGGTCAGGGAATTGGAAGAAGAAAGATTGAAAATCAGAGACCAGATCATCTCTGGGAAAGGCAGATGAAGGGGTCAGTGGGCTTCATCATGAACGAGGAACATTTTTGGACAGCATGGTAACATCCACCAGAAAGCACCTGTCAGGAATGAGGCACCAAACAGCTGGGCAGGCCGAATCCCCACCTGCTCTGTGACTAGCATCCAGCATCAGCCACCCTGGGGTTGGCACATGGGCCGCATGAGCACAGTAGCAGTGGCAGAGATGGAGGCACTGCCTGGCCCCATACGAGTTTCCACTCCTGAGACAGTTTAGCCAGTGCTAGCAGCAAAGACCAATTCTAAGCCCCTATTGGCATCCCCTTGAAGAAACAAATAGTCATTTTGGAGCAAGTTGACTATATCAGACATCTTTCATACAGTAAGGAGCTGTGATTCATGTAGACTGGAAATAATAATTTCTCAGGCCTGAGTTTGCCTTCTTGCGGTGAAAGCTGATTTGAAGTCATTCCTGTCATAATCAACCAAAATGGGGGGGGAGGGGAGCATTGAGAAAAAGCGTTCAGGTCACATAAATTTGTTTCAGAAATCCCCTCCTAACCTCAACCCAATGAAATAGCCTGCTGCGACTTTAAGATGAACTTTGCCTAGTTGTTGCCTCTTGCCAATCAAAACTTTCTTTCAAACAACTTGCATAATCTTTCCTCCTTTCCCAATGTAACCTCGGCCCTTCTCCTTGTTCTTCAGAAACACCAGAAACCACTCTGGTCTCTGTGTCCATGTCTGGGATTGCACATTACTCCCAAATAAATCTCTTTTGCTTGGAGACTCATCACTACACATTTTTACTTAGTATTGACACTGCCTTCAAGACTCCAGTCAGCAGCTCTACCCAAGGTCTTATGGAATCCTTGATGCACTCACAGAGGATCTGTGATATAGCAGGCACATTAGATACAAGGAAGCAAAGGAAGATGGGCAGTAGGTGTGTACCCATGAGATTCTCTGGTCCTATCCCCTACCATATTCTCTAAGCCACTGCCTGATAGAGCAATGTAATGGTCTTTTCACAATGTATCTACAGGTTAGGCATGGAGATAATTCCCTAAGAAGGTGGGCACCATCTAGCAGAGTGTTGTGTACATGTTAAATCAAGGACCACTCTACAGTGACATGATCCTGACTGTAGAAGTCATAGGCCTGGAAACTAAAGGATGAGGGTGGGAGTGGCTCTATTTACACCACCCCCAATAGCCCCTTGGAAAAGTTGTATTTCCCATGTCTGCAATTCAGCAGATCTAGAGGCCCTTGTTCCCAGAAGGGGATGCTTCCAACAGGACCCATTGCAAGAATCCTTTAAACTCTAAGCCACAGCTGCTACCTGGTCCCTTTAGGCTATGAATGCCAAAGGCAAGGAGAGGAGCCACTGTCCAGGCAAGTGTAACTTCCACTAATCATCAGATCAAGTACAGAAGCTGCCACCATATACTTTGTTTGGTACCCAGGTGACCCAATGGTCACCTCTCGGTACTCAATTGCCCAGTTTTAACTGTAAATGTAACAAGTGTAACAGTCACAACCTGAGACTCCGGTAGGGACTAGGAGCTTAGACCCACTCAGGAGTGAGTGTCTGGATCCCCTACCAGATAAGCCATTTGTCCCAGAGATGCTAAGGGTGAAGAGACTGAAGGGGTGGGTATAAGGTGTGCATCAGACCAGCGGGGAGGGGGGGGCTTTAGTTCCTTCCATTAACTGTCCCATCTTAAGTTTTCTCAGCAAAAGAAATGAACCAGAATCCCAGAGGAGCCATTTCCAGGTGGGTATCCTGAGAGTGGGGGAGGCCCCTGCAGTGGCTGTCACTGGGGGTAGCAAACAGCTCACTGAGCCACCCACCCCGCTGCTCTGAGTTTCTCATGACACTCGCTGTGGAGTGACCCCCACTGACTGTCTCTGACTTCTGTGCAGGGGTTTTCCAGAAATGCCCAAGCCTTTCCCAGCCCCAGTGGGAATGGCCTCACTGGCGTGGGTAGAGATCGCTGAGAGGCTGCTGCCTGAACTCTGCAGCGTTAATCATAATACTGAAATTTATGTACTATTTTTCCCAAGGCACGTCATTCTTTTAATATCCACCTCTGCACATGCCAGACGAAAACTGATGTTTGCGCAGACATGGACCCTTCAAGGCGGAAAACCCTGGAGTTCCCCATTCCACCCCCGAACATGACTGGGGCTGCGCCCAGTGTGATGCTCTGTGGACACGAGGTCCAATTTGTAAAATGGAACTTCCAACAATTGATAAGCCCCAAATAGTCTTACTATAGAAACTTAATTTGTAATACTTAAATTCAGTCTAAAAAATATGTTTTTGCTGGTGTTCCAAGTTCTCTAACCATTTAAAAATATTTGTTTCCTAATTCAGACAAAAAATGTAAACAACTTATTTCATTCCATAACCTCTTTGAATAAGTGAGGGTTCTCTTATATCCCATATAGCTTCATGGTCATTGTGAGCCAGGTTTTGCTTTTTAGTATATTTTTACCCCATATTCACTCTATATTTTCCTTTGCTCAATTGCATTCCACTTTAACTTTTTATGCCTAATTAGCATTCCCATAAAACTCTGCTACCGTTTTAGTGAATGATTAGAATGTGCTTGAGTAAAGCCCGTGGACTGAGCTAAAGAAACACTAAAAAAGCTTTCTTAAACTTGAGTCAACAGCTATGAAATACTAAGCTCACTTAGTCACATATGTTGAAAAGATCAGAAGAAAATTTTTATCCTAAAAGGACAATTAAATGTCACAAAAAGTTTGACCAAATGTTGTTATAAGTACACACACACACACACACACACGAACACCCCTACCAGGAGTTTTATCATTTAAAAGACAGAAAAATGTGTTTCTGTATCATGCATCTTTAAGAGTAATTCTGTAAAGTAATAGACAAGCTGAGTTAAAGTTTAACTTAGATAGGGTCTCCAAGGATCCCAGATACGGAAAGTCTTTGGGGCCAGTTTTGTGGATGTAACTCCTTCCCTCATTTACTGCAGAGGTACGCAGATGAGTGAAAACTGAGAAACTTCCTTGTGGGCCCTAAGTGGAAATTCACACCTGTGGTGACTGGTGCTTACAAATTAAATTATTTTCGTGGGCACAGTGAGAAGAGACTGCAGTGAGTAAACACACTTTTCTCTTGCCAGAATGATAACGCTGAATATAATTGTCACATCGCCTTGATCATCAAAGGGCCCCTGTGAGTGACGGTGACATCTGCTCCTCAGTGGACCTCCAGTGAGGACTTCAGAGCCACACCCATATCCCATGGTGTGGACAAGAAGGAGTCCTTTGGCCGGTGGCTCTACTTTGACTCCCATGCTTGAAGCAAAGCGTGGAGCTTTTGGCCTACTTCAGAGAGGAGTCACCTCAGACTTGTGGGGCCCTCAGCTACATTAAGAAAAATGCTTTTTGGGTGGCACCTGTGGCTCATCAAGTAGGGCGCCGGCCCCATATGCCGAAGGTGTTGGTTTCAAACCCGGCCTCGGCCGAACTGCAAAACAGAAAAATAGCTGGGCGTTGTGGTGGGCGCCTGTGGTCCCAGCTACCCGGGAGACTGAGGCAAGAGAATCGCATAAGCCCAGGAGTTGGAGGTTGCTGTGAGCTGTGTGACACCATGGCACTCTACCGAGGGCGATAAAGTGAGACTCTGTCTCTACAAAAAAAAAAAAAGAAAGAAAGAAAGAAAGAAAAACGCTTTTTTCCACCATAGATATTTCTTCCCAAGCGTCTTGGTCAGTTTGGTCCTCTATTACAAGGTACCACAGCCTGCAGAGCTTATAAACAAGAGAACTGTATTTCTCATAGTTTTGGAAGGTGGAAGGCGTAGATCAGGGTGGCAGCACATTGGGTTATGGGGAGGTGCCTCTTCTAGGTTGTTAGACTTCTGACTTCTTGTAATATTCCCATGCGATAGAAAGAAGGCATGAGAGCTCTCTGCGGTCCCTTTTGCAAAAAGAGCACTAACTCCATCATGACGTTTCCACCCTCATGACCTAATCACCCCACAAAAGGCTCACCTCCTAATTCCATCACATTGGGGTTAGGCTCTCAATATACGAGTTTTAAGGGTCACAAACATTTAAGCCATAGCACCAAAGAAGCTCAGGCCTGGCTCTCCTGTGCCACATAGCAGCCTATATTTACCTCCTAAGAGCCCAGACCACATACACTGTCTCCTCCTGCCACTGTAAGCCCCATGAGGAAAGGGCTCACATTCCTTTCATTCACTGCCAAGGCCCTTGTGCCAAGTATAGTGCCAGGGGCACAGTGGGCACAGGGTTCATCCTTGTGAAATGAATGATGGATGGTCTAGAGGACAGCATGCAGCCGCCTCTGCCTTACAGCAGTGGTGCTTTCCTTCCACCACTATTTATAGACTTCCTACTAGGGGTGAGGCGCTAAGTGTTTGGAATATAAGTATCAGGGAACAAAATAGGCAGAAACCCCTGGGCCTGTGAGGTTCTAATTGAAGTTCCCTACAGCCTCCTACAGTTTGACATTTGTGAAGAAAGCAGGTGTCTTCCTTAACTTGGTCACTCTCAAGAATGTTTCACAGGCAACCACAATTTGGTTACACACTAATGTGAGTCCTTTTCCTTTTCTTAAATGCTATGGCTTGAATGTGTTCCCCAGTAGTTCATGTGTTGGGAACTTGGCCTCCAATGAAGCAGTGCTGAGAGGTGGGACTTTAGGGAGGTAATTAGGTCACGAAAATGGGTGAAGCCATTTACAGGTTAACAGATTAATGAGTCATAATGGGAACGGGTTAGTTAGCATGAGAGAGGGTCTGTTGTAAAGGCTGGTTCGCTCTCAGTGTGTCCCCTCACCTGATGATGTCCTGTGCCACCTTGGGACTCTGCAGAGAGTCTCCATCAGCAAGAAGGCCGTCACCAGATAAAACTGTAAGAAATTTGTAAGGAATAAATCTGTTTTTTAAAATAAATTACTCAGTTTCAGATATTCAGTTATAACAATAGAAAGCAGGCTAAGACGCTAACCTTCTGTGTCAGGGATTGGAAAACTCTGACCATTGATTCTTTTTATCAGGACGTTTTTTGCAACATAGACACAACTATTTACTTACACAAGTGTCTAAGGTTTTCATGATAGTACAGCAGAACTGAGAAGTTGTGACCAGGATTGTATGTCTATAAAATCTAAAATAGTTATTATCTGAGCCTTTATAGTAAAAGTTTGCAGACTTACTTTATACAAGTGCTCTTCTGGAAGGTTTTTAAGTCGGAAGTACCGAAGTAGTAACATCCTCAAGTGGGAAGAATACCTGGTTCAGCTCTTTGTAAGCCTAACTGCAGTCTTTTTTTGTTTTTTTTTTTTTTTTGAGACAGAGTCTCACTTTGTTGCCCTTGGTAGAGTGACGTGATGTCACAGGTCACAGCAACCTCAGATTCTTGGGCTTAAGCGAGTCTCTTGCCTCAGCCTCCCAAGTAGCTGGGACTTCAGATGCCCGCCACAACGCCTGGCTATTTTTTGGTTGTAGTTGTCATTGTTGTTTGGCAGGCCTGGGCTGGATTCGAACCCGCCACTAAGCTACAGGTGCTGAGCCAGCCTAACTACAGTCTTATATTAGCATTCTTCAGTCTGTTGGGGGATGTTTCACAGGTGACAGCTATTGCTTTCCAGCTCAGGTCTGTGACCTTGACATAGGATGACATGTTTTAAAACAATTTTTAAAGTAGAAACTTAACATTCAACAACTATTATTGGGTATATACAAAAACCAAAATAGATGTGTTCTTTTCCCTTATGAATCTTTCAGTCTAGTGGGGGAGACAGATACTAAGAAATTAAGAGATAGATGAGTATTTAATTACAAACCATGATAAATACTGTCTGGGAAAATAGCAGCCTTACCATAGCATCTCTTCCCATTTTGCTGGCATATGATAAGAGAGAATAACAGGATGGAAGTGAGAACCTTCTTGCTGGTGGGACTCCCCGCAGAGTGCTGAGGCAGCACAGGGGATTACAACCAACTTTCCTGGTTAGGAAAAGATACTGAGATCCAAAAAGTCAATAGGAGGTAGCTGTGTGGAGTGGCAGGGAGCACATTCCAGCTGAAGGGCTACCACAGAGGAAGTCACAGAGGTCAGGAAGAGGAGCAGAAAGACAGTAACACAAGCAGAACAGTTAGCAAGGGGGTAAGAGGCTTGAAATGAGGCTGAGTTGCAGGTAGCTGCTCTGTAAGCCACAAAAGGGGTGCACTTTCATTCTGGATGCCCTGGAATGTGTAGGTGTGGGTGACGTGGCCTGCCTGATGTTTCAAGATCATTCTGGTTATACAGAAACTATATAGAAAGTAGATCAGAGGTCACTAATGTGACTTTTGGAGAAAGAAAGCTTCTGTGATAGAAGGAGGAAGACTTATTATCATAACTCACACCAGGCAGTAAAAAGTAGAAAAAAGTGGATGGAATTGAGACAGGTTTTAGAGGCAGAAAGGACAGAAATGGATGACTTTTTAAGCAAATGTGAATATGTTTGTGTGTGGGACGGTTGCTGCCAGAGAAGGGAAGACTCATGCATGACACTAGATTTCTGGTGTGAGCAACTTGGGCAGGGCTGGAGAGGGGCGAGGCTGTACAGGAGGAGAGGACTCAGGCAAAACAGTGAGTTCTAAAATAAAATTCTGACAATATAGACACAAATGACCCTGTCGCTGAGGAAACAGAGGGGCATTTTGGAAACCAACCTGATTGTACAAAGAAGTCTTTTGATGGGCTCAGATTTCAAAGTATAAAAATAAGGATGAAAACAAAGAATTGTCATTTTGAATACATTGCCATAGCTTGACGTATAGGGACACTGTCGATACTCACACACTTTTCAAACAAATCCCCCAGATTCCTTCTTCCCTTCTGTGAACCTTTGGTTCAGCCACTACCTGCAGTTACCTTCAGAAGACCGCTCTCAGACCAGGGAAACTGCACAAGTGTGTGTGCACACAAACAACAAGAAGGACCTGGCCGTGCACACCCTCACAAACACGCCTCTACCCCGCCCTCCCCCACGCTACACCCCAGCCCGTGATTGACGGGGGCGGGGCTGTGAAAGCCCATTTCCTTTGCTTCCACGAGGAACGAACTGCGGCATAATTTACACTCAAGGAGTTTTCCTGCAGGGTTAGGCAGAGGCTGACTTTTCTTAGATTGCATCTTTGCTTGGCTTCCTTCCCTTGGCTGTCTTACTTTCTTTACTCCGTTCCTGGGTTCACTTCCTTAATAAATCCCCTGCACATCTCAGGATTTCATTCTGAGTGAACTGTCCTAGGGCACAGTCCATGATACATACTATAGAGTAGCAAGAATTATAATAATGGACCCAGGAAAGCTCAAATCCTAAAGGAACTGAAGTTTGCAAACACACAGACAGACACTATTCAAGGTACGTTTCCAAAAGGAAAAAAAAGAGCTAAAAAATTTTATGACATAAAAGTGACATATTTGGAAGCTTAACTTCTCAACCTCTGTGTTGACACTATTTAGTCTATCAGGAAAAGAAGAAACCTCTTTGGTTAAGAAAATAAAAAGTGTGTTGTTTCCTAGAGCAGAATGTACCACTTTCTTTCTTTCTTTTTTTTTTTTTTTTGTCCACATGCCTGGTTTAATACTTTTGATATCTAAGTCATTGGTTGGCGGGGGTTTTGGGGGTTCTATAACACAATATCAAAGTTATTTTTATTTTAATTCAATTTTTAAAATGCATGACACTTTGAAAATGAGGTACGGTGTTAGGAAAATAATGACATGAAGAGCTCACCCTTACAAAGAGATTAGAAACAAGCCCTGCCACAATCAGAGCAATGGTTAGACAAGTGGACAAACCACAACAGGTCCTGGTTGCCGATGCACTTTATCAACTTGCCACGTGGTCTTCATTTTCTCCAGTACTTTTGTGAGCTAAAAGCAAAGTGCAATTTCCTTTTTTAGAACAATGCTAGATATTTTTTATACTTGACAGTAGTGGCGTGTTTTTCTGACCATATTTAACTCACAGAATTACCTAAGCCCTCTAGGCACCTTTTGTCTCATTTACTGAGATTATATGGCCTGCAGATCTGAAAATATTTGCTATCTGGCCCTTCACAGAAATTGTTTGCAAAACCCTGGGTTATATTGTCTCTTCCCTTTTCTTGGATTTTAGAAGGTATATGTATTATACATTTGAGCTGTTTCAGCTTGTAAACAATCTGCACAAATTGATATTTATAAAGAAGTACTTATTTCTGTGTTGATTTTCATTATTTTCAGCAAGTTCAGATTTTCTCCTATAGATTATCATGGCAGAAATCACAAAAGACTTCAGAGAATTAACAGGCACTCTCAGTGCAGGCCTTTAGGTTGAATCAGGAAAGGGAGCAAAGTGGTGCCTAAGAATAGAGTGATGAGTTGAGCTCAATGTTGACTTCTTCCTCCTAAACAAACTCTCCATGAGGCCTCCTCAGTATCCATCTCGGCTCTTTATTTCCAGCCTTTGGTGGTGATGGTTTCTGCCACGTTGGTTTCCACTCACCCGGGGCAGCTCGTGTTCAGGAGGCTCTTATCTCCTTTCTCCTGTTCACTCAGTGTCCTGGTGTAGAGTCTGGTGTGGGAAGCCAATCCCAGTCCTTCCATATGCTGAAGTAGTCCTACTTCTGGTGCATTCCATTCTTTGTATCTTCCACAGACTCTCCCATGATTGTCTTGCTTGGAACGTTCTGCTGTAGATGTTGGCTTCATTCTTTAACAGCTTTGGGTCTCTTCCTCCTAGACACACCCATCTTTGTCCTTTGGGTTTTATTGGAGGCAGTAACTCTGAGTAGACACTTCTGACTTGTTTTCATTGATACATCTGCTTGAGCTTGAAAGGATGTGGATCACAATGGCAGGTGATCCTCATGTGGTCAAGTAGCATGTAGAGCCTGGTTCTCCTTCTCATGGTCTGGAGGCTGAGAATTCCAATATCAAGACTTGGACAAAATTTGGTTGTCCAGTGAGAGTGGCTTTCTGCTTCCAAGATGGGGCCACTGTTGCTGCATCCTTTGGATGCTCTGAAGGGGAGAAACCGTGTCCTCACATGGTAGACTATAAAGGCGAAGAGCTGTACCACTTTCAATATACTCACATCTCCAGTCTCAGGCAAAGTGTAAACCAGAACTTCAAGTAACATTTCATGATGTCATCTCACAAACACTTGTGGGTCTTTGAGAAATTATGAAGAAGGGGGATATTGCTTGGAGAATGAAGCTAGAAAAATGTGTCCTTGATTTTCAGAAAAGGTAAAAATGTACAGTGGTAAATGTGATTGTTAATTGCTTCTAAGCTTCAAGAACAGGCAATGGAAGAGACAAAAACTTAGAAAAGAATGCAGTGATTACTAACTAGGTCTTAGAGGATGACAAAGAAACTTTCATTTTTTAAAAATGGGTTATTCAATAGGATATTCTTGACATAATGAGTAGTTATCATTCAGATGTTAGATAAGGGCTCACCTGAGTGATTGCTGTGTGGACAAGAAGAAGAAATGTCACCTTAATGATTGTGAAGTGTAGTAAGAACTGGTATTGATTAATAAGTTGAAGTCAACTCAGGAAAGAAGTTTTTAAGAATGTGCTACTATAAATTTCAATTCAACATTTTCTTCAGTGATCTAGATGGGTGGCATTGGCCTTCCCCATTCTTAAATTTCCACCAAATTTGCTTTCATCTTTCCAACACCTCAGCCCTTCCCTACTGTTTCTTAAGGCACGTTACACCAGCTTCCCTGCCTCCCCAGCTGAGGCACTCACATGCAGGCCAGCATAGGCCTTAGTTCTTTTGTTACTCCCTACTTAGCAATATTCCACATTTGGAATAATTCAACTCTCCCTTATGATTCTGTCTACTGGGAAATATTGAAGAAAATTTCAATTTCAGATATCCCACCTCAGAGTAGTTTCTACTGTCTCAGGTTTGCTAACTCCTGTGAATGTGAACTGTTTATTGAAGTTCTAGTCTTGACAGTACTCTTGACCCCTTTCTCCTCCTCATGTTTTATTGTGATCAGTCATGTAAATCTGACTCGTGCCACCTCCTAAAAATTCTCATCTGTTGCCTCCTCTTGTCTCCCATTGCCCCCGCTGTACCTCGGTCTTTGTTAACTCTCACCTGAAATATTGCACTAGCCTCCTTAGCCTCCTACCCGGCCACTCTGATCAGTGTTCTTATTTTCCAAGAGAAGATGCTTGTCATTATCCCAGCTGTTGCCAGAATGTTTGGTTAAGACAAACATCTGATCAAGTTATTCCATTTGCTTGAAAATCTCCTGGGTTGGACTCCTTAATGGGGTAAGTGATAGCCATCACTATTGGGCCTCACCTAACTGTTTGGTTACATCTCTTATGATTCCCAACTCTGCATCTCTCTAGCTGGTGAATGCCTTGAGGACAAGGATCTTTTTTTTTTTTATTAATCATACCTAGAAAAACACCAGATACATAATGGACCTTTTATAAATTAGCAAACAATTGAAAACATGGGAAAAGGCTGAGCAATGAGTCAGGAGTCAAGCATGGATTTCACGACAAAATAAAATTAAAATATAATAAAAATCAAGAAAGATTTTAGTATGCTAGATCTGAAACTAACAAAATCAGTTTTATTGAATCATGAGAACCAATGATTCAAAACCTAAATTTGTAAGAACAGAATGAAGAAGGCCTACTACTATCTTAATTTGATTTTTGTTGCTTATAACAAGATAACTGAAACATGGCAACATATAAGAAACAAAACATATTTTTTACAGCTTTGGAGGGTGTGAAGTCCAAGGTCAAAAGAGACTATCTGGTAAGAGCCTTCTTGCTGGCAGGGACTCCCTGGAAAGTCCTCAGGTGGCACAGAGTGTCCCATGACAAGGGGCTGAGCATGCTAGCTCAAGGTCCTGTTACTCTGCTTATAGAGCCACCAGTTCCACTCCTGCGATAAACCATTGATCCACTAACATGTTAACTCATTAATCCATAGTGGATTAATCTTCATGATCCAATCATCTGTCAAAGGGCCCACTTCTTGGCTTGGCACCTGTAGCTCGGCGACTAGGGCACCAGCCACATACACCAGAGCTGGAGGGTTCAAACTCAGCTCAGGCCTGCCAAATAACAATCACAATTACAACCAAAAAATAGCCAGGTGTTGTGGTTGGCGCCTGTAGTCCAAGCTACTTGGGAGGCTGAGGCAAGAGAATCGCTTAAGCTCAAGAGTTGGAGGTTGCTGGCTCGGCGCCTGTGGCTCAACGGGCTAAGGTGCCAGCCACGTACACCTGAGCTGGCAGGTTCGAATCCAGCCTGGGCCCGCCAAACAACAATGACAGCTGCAACCAAAAAATGGCCAGGCGTTGTGGCGGGCGCCTGTAGTCTCAGCTTCTTGGGAGGTGGAGGCAGGAGATTCGCTTGAGCCCAGAGGTTGGAGGTTGCTGTGAGCTGTGATGCCATGGCACTCTATCCAGGGTGACAGCTTGAGGCTCTGTCTCAAAAAAAAAAAAAAAAAAAGAATTGGAGGTTGCTATGAGCTGTGATGTCATGGCACTCTACTGAGAGTGACATAGTGAGACTCTGTCTCAAAGAAAAAAAAAAAAAAGGCCCACTTCTCAATACTGCCACATTGAGGATTAAGTTTCAGTGTGAGTTTTGGAGGGGAAAATCAAACTATAGCCCCTGCTTTACTTTCAGTTAAGCTAAAAAATAACTAGGGGCTTAGTCAAATTACAACTGACCACAGACCAGAAAAATGTTACGGCTAGCAAATATTTTAAAACTCTAGCTTGTATTTCTAGAGGCTCAGAGGACCAGATAACAGAGGTATATTTCCATAGACATCATTACTGGGCAAGACACAACTGGGTTTCAGGGACACTGACCCTGAAGCTCAATCCATGCAGGTTGCCTAGGAGGGTGAAGGTTCTGGAAAACATGTTGTTTTAGAGTAGACAACTGGGGAAATTGTGTAAGGGGCCATGAAAAACTAGCAAGAAGAAAGCTTGAAGGGAATATTACTGTTTCCTTAAATTTTTGCAAAGCTATTGTGCAGAAGAGTGTTCTGTATTAACTGGCTTCTTCTCAGGGCAGAGCTAGCATGAATAAAATGATGTTCCAAGGCAGAAGACTTCAGTTCCAGACGATAAAGAACTTTCTATCAGTAAGAGTTAATTGAAAAAATTCAAATGGGCTGTTGTCTGAGTTCCTTGAAAACCGGCAATGTTCGAGCAACAGGTGAGTGATGGTTTGTACGCTCTATGACAGAGGGAATTCTAGAAGGCCTCTAAGTTTTTGCTAACCTCAAGATTTTACAATATTATACTTTATTTTTGTGTTAAGTTTTAGAGGAGACCACTGAGGAAATCCTTTTAGATACTTTCAGTAACAGTGTAAGGTAAAAATCACAGGCCTCCAACTAAAATTGTCTAAAAGGCAACCCTAACCTCCTTGGTGAGGGTCTGTATTTTGTTTCATCATTTGGGGGCTCTAAGTACCCACAGGGGGAACTTGTCTTATGAGGGGATCGTTGATATGATTAAAATCCCATGTCTAAGCTTGGGATTAGAATTAGGGGTTAAGCAACTATGCGTAGAGGTTTGCAAATCCTCATCAGGAAGGAAAGGTAGAGAGAAAAATTGCCCCAAATGGAAACTTCTTCAGATCCACAAATTCTCTTGCTTTGCTCTAAGTCTAGAGTGGGACTATGACCAACTTGAAGCAAATGACAGAGGAGGCATTTTGCTGTCAATTCCAAGGCCCAAGAGTCAACCGTGTTCCAGAGTCTTTGGCTGTTCTGGGTCTTGTTTTCTCCAACTACAAAATGTAGAGACTTGGCGACACTATTGATCCCATTCTCCAGAAGCTTGGGATTCATGAGTTAATGCCTGCAAAGCATTTCGAGCTTGTTGGAAGAACGACGCTAGATAAATACAAAGTGTTGTTGTTATTATAGGGAAGAAAAAGTAACTGTTAGCTTAGGGTCTATAATTAGGAAGCAAATATAGTGTCTGGTGGCTTTGATAATAGGATTTCTATGAAGATGTGGCATGCAGTAAGCCTTTTGACTGAAATGTTATAAATGACATGATTTTTGCCATCCTAGTCAGAATCCTTTACATTTTAGTTTTTGGTTTTGTCTTCCTGCCACCTCTTCCTGCCCTCCCCCCAGGCTCTATTTTTAGGTAAATGCTAAGAAGGAAAGTGTCAAATTAACACCTCTGAAACTAATAAAATTAGTGTGTTTACGGAGAAATTACGGTCCTAGAGGAATCTAAACTTGCTTCCTTCTTGCTGAGGCCAAATCCTGAGGACTTTGAGCATAGAGAAGATGTTCCCCTGAATTCTATCAGGTCTCGAATCTCTGTGCTCGGTTGAGTCTTCAGTCTGTACTCACAGGGCCCTGTCAGAGGCCTAGTCCGGCAGATCCGAAAAGAAAGCTTGGGAATTCTTTCAAGAGAAGCACAAATCCGAGTTTCAGGTCTTGGAAAGTAAGTAAAGAAGGAAATAGTTTTAAAATATTTTAATGTGTTTATCTGCATATTTTCGGTCTACCCATAATGTTCTGAGAATTTAAATGGTTTAAGAAAATCACTTTTTAAAATAAGAAATACTGTTTTTTATGGAACCGTTTTGCCATTCGAACTCCTCTGACTCTTTCTGCTATCAATTTGCTTGGTGATTTTTACCTGTGTTTGCTTCAATTTCTGCCCCATAAAATTGTCATAAATGATTACCATTCTCATCAATGTTGCTGGGGAAATGCAGCAAAGGCAGAATTTGCAGATGTACAGTTAAATTTGAATCTTTGGTTTGTTATTAACTAGCAAGCTATGGAAGCAAATTGCTAAATCCCCCAGGCCTCAGTTTCCTCATCATTTAATAACAGTTAAATAATTAAAATGAACTTAAATGAAATTCATTTTCATTTGAATAAAACATTTAAATAATCTAAATGAAAAACCCATTAGAGATGTTTTCATTTTAAAAATCCTTTATTTTATTATTACTTCAGTGTTCTTTCTAAAGTGAGTACTTGTGATTATACCTTTTAATGTTGCTTTTCTTGTTTTTCTAATTTTACTGTGGGAACTAGCTTGTTCTGCTGTGGAACTTGGACTGTGTACCATAGTCCTGATTTGAATATGCCTGTTGACATTTTTATAGTACAGAAGTGTCTGAAGTGTGTGTGTGTGTGTATTTCATGGATAATGAATTTTTTAGGTATGTCTTATTGGGCAGCTATAGGCTTGTTACTTTTATTCCATGGCTTTGGATTTTTTTAACATAATATTTTTCCTATATTACCACAAATGAACGAGAATAAAAAGATGTAAAATGGAGATTTATATTTTTCATATTCATCTTCTCAGCTGAGTTTGTAGGAATTTGGTTCATGCCCGAACTGGTCAGTTGCACTGAGGCGGACCACCTTGGTGTCTGGTGGGTGAGGGGGTAGGGGAGGGTGGGGAATGGGTGGAGGGCTAGGTGTTTGTGGGGGGAATAAGAGAAGGTTTCTAATTACACCAAGTCGTTGGCACACCTAAGGGGTTGCTTCATGCCTTCATTATTGTTACAGCTTAATTAGTGTTTATTTGAATATATTTTATAGTTTGTCACTTTGCTTTAAAATTATCACCTTAACACTTTGAAAACAGGACTATTGCTTTTTTTTTTTTTAAATGTCAAATTCCATTTTCCTCAGTAGCAGATGTTCTGAGGCATTGGAATGATCAGGACATATTCCTCCAGCTCATGTCACTGCAAAATAGCATTTGAAGGACACTTAAGATTCTCACACTAATTTAGAGACATCTCTGAGAATAGTTGTGTAATTCAAAGGGCCATGGAGAGAGGACTAAGAAGTGTTTGCAAGGCGCTTTCCAGGTGGCGACTGCGCAATAAAGGGCCGGCCCTGCCGCGGTGGCCAGTGATTGTGACCCGCTCTGCGGAGCCCAGGACGCCAGCTGCGCGAGGTGGGGGGCGGCCGGGTCTCCAATCGCAGCCCCCACAGGGCAGCGCCCTCCCTCCGCCCCCAGCCGCCCGGGCTCATCAGCGGCCCGGTGGGGTAGGCCCCTCCGCTAGCTCGCTGTGGTCACCTCCCAAGTTCTCCAACTCCCTGACACATCTGCTTTCCCGAGTGACAAATTAAAACGTCTGAAGCGGCTGGAGCCCGCTGCCGCCAGCACACATGGCCGACATGTGAAGCTGTGGTCTTCCCGAGTTTTGACGCATTCCATCTAGGACACAGGGACAGCAGTGTTTAGCAGTTGACACAGAGGGGTTTCTACTGCCTGCCAGACAGCTAAAAAGCTGCAAGAAATCTTTTGTGGGTTCTCTGAACGCTTTGCATTCTTCTAGCCAGCCTGACAGCCCTTCGCTAGCACTCTGGAAAAGACGGCAATGTTCTTGTAACTCTGCGCCAGCCTTCATTATGGGGTGCATGGGACCCCGGGAAAACTTGATGGAGACAGTAAGTGCCAAGAAAACAAGTACTCTCTTCCGCCTCCCTGCAAAGAAGCGGCAGAAGCTACAGCGAGCAGGGTCCCACCCTGCCCATGGATTAGAGGGCAGGAAAAGAGCCGGGACCTCAAGCGGATCTTAACTTTCTCTGCCCCCAACTCCTCGCCCACCTCTCCCCTCCCCAGCGCCCTTTCTGCCCTTGCTGGGTTTGTGTTCAACATCAAATTAAGTGTTCATGACAGCTAACCACAAGTTATTAAATGTGATTCACTGCCACATTGCCGGGCCTTCACTGGTGGTACAGAGTAACCGCTTAGACAAACCATTTGATTCATGGCATCGATACAAAGAGTCTTTCAGAAGGGAGAGGACTTCTCAGGCCTTTAGCTGAAAATTGTTTTATTTCCGTTATTCTCTTAAACAGGTCAGTGAGCTGAATTAAACCCCAAATCCTTTCTAACTGCTTAGCTGTGAAGTCTTTAAGATATTTCAGAGCTGGTGAGAAGTGGCTGTGGATTGCCAAGTCAGCGGAAATTTAAGAAATCAGTGTCAAAAACGAGCTTATGTTTGACAAGCGAGGCAAGCGATCTGCAGCCAGTGGAAGGGTGGCAATCTTCTCGTGTTTAGTGCTCTTAATAATTAGGTTTCCTATCATAGAATAAGGCATTATTATTTTTGAATAATTCCCTGCTGTGAGAGAGAGCTGATGAAATAGTGACTGTTGCTTTTCTTTCATTTAAATTTCTCCTGGGTCAAATTTGGAGACAGTGGAGAATGAAAGCCCCATAGTCTTGCACGTATCAGATGCTCCATTTCTTCGTTTTCCTATTTCATCACCCAGAGCCCGGGGGCAGCATGTTGCTGGTCCTATCCTACCCTCTCCTGGAGGTTTCATTTATGGGGGGGTTGGCCTGTGCTAACCAACTGGATTCATGCATTTAAAAGGTCCTATAGCGGGAAGCTGAATGGTCTTTGTTTAGAATTAACTGGACCTGAATGTTCTTCCTGATAATGTCACAGACAGATCCTGATAAAAGTGCTGCGTGGCCTGCGCCTGTGCAGGGCTCAGGGTGGGGAGACTCACCATCTGTTTGTAATCGGCATCCAGATCTGATACATTGTAGAGGTATCCCAAGTTTATTGAATTTAAAAGGGGGTACCGTGTTTGTGTGGGATAAATTCAGATCTAACTTGTCATCTCTCTGCCAAGAGCATGTAATTCATTTTCTTATTACCAACATAGTCTATTAGAAAATAAGTTAGCTATGTAACAAATTGAAGTCTAAGAAAATATCCATATTAGGAAACCTAGTTCGATGATTAAATTCAGCAAGGATTACTTTGGCGTGAATAATTCCACAATCTGCTTTTCTGTCCTGAAAAATGAGTTTAGCAAGGCATGGCTGTGCTTGTAATATTTAACAGCTTTATTTTCAGGGTTGTAAGTTATTTCCCTCTATCAGTCTTCCAGACATCTTTAAAGTCACCTAGTGCCACCTTCACTATTATTTTTGAGATTTACAGAATAGGGTTGAATCAAACAAATGTTTTACTAAAGGGGACAGATCTAGCATAATACATATGTTTATTTATTCATTTATTTATTCAGTGTGTATTGAGTGTTTCTCCAGTGAAAGGTATCTTTGAGTAAATCAAAGTCATTAAGATGTCACTGAAGGTAATAGAAATTTAATAAAAGCATTGTTCACCAAGATATGTGGAGTTAAAGTGAAGCCAAGTTTTCCATTTAACCAAGGATCAAGTCAGCAACTCTTTTTGTTTCATTTCTTATTGGAAAATCTAAATGGATGATTTGATTCCTTTCCCTTTTGATGAAGGGAGGGGAAGAATCGAATCTTTAGTGACTCAGTATATTGCTACATCACTATTCTTTTAAACAAAATTTATCCTTATTTTATTGCATTTAATGTACATTTGCTCAGAATGATGCTGCCAGTGTTTTGTTGTTGTTGTTTTAGCTAACCTTGACCTGTTTCTTTGGGTTTTTTGTTTGTTTGTTTTTCTTTTTGAGGCAGAGACTCAAGTTGTCACCTGGGTAGAGAGCTGTGACATCACAGCTCACAGCAACCTCCAACTCTTGGGCTCAAGAGTTTGAATCCTGGCTCTGCCTGCCAAGTGGCTGGGACTACAGGTGCCCGTACAATGCCTGGCTATTTGTTGGTTGCAACCGACATTGTTGTTTGACAGGCCCAGGCTGGATTCGAACCCACCAGCTCAGGTGTATGTGGCTGGCGCCTTAGCCACTTGAGCCACAGGTGCTTGAGCCTGTTTCTTTGTTTTTGACTCTTTTTCTCAAGTATAGAGCAAAAAGTAATAGAAAATAGAGGGTTTGGAATACAATTAATTAGTATTTTAATATAAGTTTTAAAAAAATTTTTTTTATTAAATCATAGCTGTGTACATTAATGCACTCATGGGGTACAATGTGCTGGTTTCATATACAACCTGAAATATTTTCATCAAGTATTTTAATGTAATTTAATAAAAGATACCATGTTGCATCCAAAAGGTAGTCTTTTCTCAGAAAGTGGCGTCACTCATATTTTAAAAAGTGATTGAAAAACACAAGGATAATTGGGATATTTTTATTGAGACTATATATTAAAAGCATCAGGCTGATGGCTTGCTTTTAACCTGCATCTTGTTGTATCTCTACAAATATCTGATATAGTCTACTCAAGTGGCAGGATTAGAAAAAGTTTTAAAATTTTCACCAAAAACATTTTGCCACCTTGCCACCTGATATCAAGCAAATAGAGCCCCAGAGTTCAAACTTATCCAATGCATATGATAATTAAAGAATGAGTATTGCAGGAGTAAGAAACTTAGAGAGAACATAAATAAATAAAAAAGCTCTAATGTAAATTGACAAAATTTGCAATAATTTACTATTCACGATAGATCCATTTGAGTGTATAAGTAGGTTTTGAAAGTCAGTACTTATCTTGGATAGCAAATTTATTTCTTTTTACACATATTTACTTAACCTCTAGTGTGCGTCAGTCTCCTTGCTGGCGTCAGGATCCTACAAGATCACATTCAGACTCTCTGTGCTCTATAGTGGAGAAACTATGGAGAAAACAGTTTGCAAAAAGTGTGATATATACTATTTATTCATTTCACTATCAACTATTTAATAACAGCTCTTAGTCTGAGACAGGGTAGGAACTATACACATTCCCAATTAAGAATAAGGAGTTGGATGGGGGTGGCACCTGTGGCTCATAGTGGAGTTGGCTGGGTCAAATCTGGCCCTGGCCAAAAAAAAAAAAAAAAAAAAACTGCAAAAGGAGTTGGCAACCCATCTCCTAGATGAAGGGCTCAACTACAACTTGAAATTTATCTTAGAAATGCAAACAATGTAACCTCATCCTTTGTACCCTCATAGTAATCTGAAATAAAAACAAGAATAAAAGAGTTGGGAAGAAGCAGTGAGTAAATGGGTAGAAGAAACCTTATGCACAAGGGGTTAATCGAGAAAGCCTAAAGGGTTTGGTATGGCTCATGCAGGAGGAAGGAGGGTGGTGTGGACTGGAACTGGAGATGCAGTGACGGCTAACTGACTGAGCATACAACACAGCCCAGCACCTTCACAACAGCCCTGCAAGGCAGGTGCCCTTGTTACCCCCATTTTAGAGATGAAGCCAGCAAGGCCATCTATCTAGGAAATACAGAGCCAGGATGTGAAGCCAGTAGCTGGGCAGTAGAATCTCCTTCTTTTAATTGCTTTATGAGGCCAGAGACAGAAAAAGCAGCCGTGGCACTAAGGTATTTGGTCTTTAGGCTAAGGACAAAGGGAAGCCATAGAAACCTTCCACTAGGGAATGAGGCATTCCACCTGGAAATGAGACGCTCTCATTTGCCTTTAGATGGATCATTCCGAAAGCCACGTAGAAAATGGATTGGAAAGAAACTAAGACATTAGCTAAACCTTATTACAGTGGTTCAGCAGAGAGATTCTAGAGGCCAGAACTAGACCATGGAAGAAGGGAAGGGGAGAAGCGAGAGTTTTAAAAGACATTTAGGAGGTAGAACAAGATGACTTAGTAAGTAACTACCTGTGGGCTTGGGGTGGGTGAGGGGTCAAAAAGCGTTTTTGTGTCCCGCGCCTGAGCAGCTGAGGAGGATTGGTGCTGTTGACCCAGTTGGGGATACAGAAGGTGGACCAGGTCTGGAAGATATGTGATGAGTTTAGGGTGGGACATTTCAAGTTCATAATTCCTTTGAGACACCTAAGTAAAAACGTTTCGTATGTAAGTGAATCTCAGGAGAGAGGGCTGGGCTGGCTGTGTGGATTCATTATCTTTAGATGTAGGAGATGTTCACTGGCAGCAGCGACAGAAGGGTGTCTGATCTTTTGTGCTCACGGCTTCTTTGCACTTCCATCAGGGGGCGCCCCATGGAAAGAAAGTAGGAGATTCCTACCCAAAATTATCCACTGAGAAAATAAAGCTGGCTTTCATCCTAAATCTCCTACAGTTGATTTTTGTTATCAGAGAATATTCAAGTTTCTTGAACACCTAGGAACAGGGAAATTCCTTGTAATAATAGGTTTTATACTGAATAAGTTTCTGTCTTTGTCATCCTTAGTTTGTTCCTCACTTCAGAGGTATAAAATAAATAAACTGATTTTTCCCTGTTCCAGGCACATTTCTAAATTCCTAATTCACTTATCTAAGCCATCCAGGGAAATCGTCTGTATTAGTTTCCTATGGCTGCTGTAATAAATTACTATGTGCTTAGTTGCTTAAAACACCACAAGTTTATTTACTTATAGTTCTGCAGATCTGAAATGTAAAACCAAGGTGTTTTCAGGCTCTGATCCTTCTGGAGGCTTCAGAGGAGAGTTAGCTTCCTAGCTTCTTCAGCATCCTCAGTTCCTGGCTCCTCCTCCGAGCACTCCAGCTTGCTGTTTCTGTCATTAACATCTGCCACTACTGACTGATTCTCCTTCTCCCTCATAAGAGGACCTGGGTAGTTACATTGGGTCCACCCAGAGAATCCAAGATACTCTTGCCACCTCAAGAATCTTAATCATGTCAGCGAAGTCTCTTTTACCATATAAAATAATATAGCCACAGGTTGTGAGAGTTAGGACATGGACGTCTGTGAGGGGTCATTATTCAGCCTACCACAAATCTTAATAGCCAGTATTAATTAAGTGATTGCCGTTTGTACTTAACCTTCACTTCTCTCCAATCCCCAACAGTTATTTAATTATCTTCCTTGTTTTACAGAGGAGGAAACTGAGACAAAGAGCTGTTAAATGCATATACTTAGTCATGCAGGTGTATCAAAACCCGGCCTGAAGTTCAGATTGGTCCTGAATTTGCTCCCCACAGCTGATATTATCATAGATCTTTTTGTCTCATACAATTTGTGTATATTTCACAAAATGACTTTTGCAGAAAGTCAGCAGATGGCCATTTTGCTTTCTCTAATCTCTTCCTCGACAGCTTTGTTACCTCAAGCCACCCCTAGGCCTCCAGACCAGAAAATATTTAACAGATTCACTCACACTAAAGTGATAGGAATTCAATCTGCCATCTTTCTTTCCGGAGTTTTTGTCTTTTAAAGAAGATTGGGAAAAGGGAAGAAAGAAGGCTGGGAAGGAAAGAAACCCAAGTGAGATATGAATGTAAATTTTGATTTAAGTAATGGATTATAATCTAGCATAAAAAGGGGCCTATGATTTTGGCCTGTGGGACTCGGAACCCCTCAGCCATGCTGGGTGGGCGTCCCCTCCCTGAGCCCAATCTCTCAGGTTCTTTCCTCAACCTTGTCCCGCTCTGCCTGGATCATACAGAGTCTATCATCAGTTTTAGCCAGCGACAGCTACCGGTGGCAGGTTGAATGGTAAGAGAAAAGGAGAAGCCAAAGGTATTTCTCCCCTCCCTGTGTCTACCCCTAACGCTTACATAGTCCAAAACAAAGGTCAAATAAAGGCCCCATATCATATGTCCAAGTGTTTCAGGGTTACAAAGCAAGCTAACAAATTGTTAAATAGAACACTCTCTCCTCCTACCTCATCAACTGTACCTTCATATTAACTTGAGGACTGGATAGAATTCTTGGGCTCCAGGGATTCCCTGTCTGCACTCAGTGGCACTGGATAGCTGGCCCTAATCCCTAGAGCAGGCGTCCTCAAACTTTTTAAACAGGGGGCCAATTCACTGTCCCTCACACCGTTGGAGGGCCGGACTATAGTTTAAAAAAAAAAAAACTATGAACAAATTCCTATGCACACTGCACATATCTTATTTTGTAGTAAAAAACAAAATGGGAACAAATACAATTCACACCAACACATGCGGCCCACGGGCTGTAGTTTGAGGACCCCTGCCCTAGACCCACCTGGGCCCTAGCTTTCCAGCGCAGCCTTGGCCTCCACTTTTGCCTGGCACCCACTTGCCTCCTGGGACCTGCCGTGCATACATAGAGACACGGGAACGGGCTCTGAGCTCAATCCTCCTCCTCTCAAACAGCTGTTCTTAGCTCCCTGTGGGGCCCTGGGGCTTCGTGGAGTGCACACTGGAGGCGTGGCGAGGGGGTGAGAGGCTTGCACAGTCCCTGGCTCAGGCCATTGGGACAGAAGGGACCAGTGTGGCCTGGAAGCAGATCGGCAGGCCCTAAAGCCATGGGCATCTCCCTGTAGCTCAGGTGGAGGACCCACCACTGTGACAGCCTCTAAACCTCTCACATGAAGACCCCAGAGGGTGGGCCAGGGTGGGGAGTGTCCAAAGCCTATGCTATCGCCCACAGGGGAATCTTAGCTGGTGACTATCTCCGCTACCTCTAGCTTCACCTTCTCCTCTCCTTCCAACCTAGGGAGCCCATGGCTTCCTGCTGTTCTAACCTCTAGGTTTACGAGGTATCCCTGTCGGCTTCCTGCTCTCTTCTAGGGTAGTTGGAACTGATTGCCTGTGTTCAACTTCTTTGGTTTTAAATGGCCCAGAGAAATTTCTATTCTTCTGATTGGAGGCTTTTAGGGTGGTAAGTAATTAATGATTTCACTCAGGGCCATTTGGGAAAGGGGCCCAATGAATGAGCTTGAGCGGTTCATGACACTGCATTCAGGGAGGCCACAACTGTACACGAGCATGCTAACTTTCCAAAGAAGTTTCTCGAAACAAGTTTCCCTGCTGAAGCCATCCATCTGAAATCTCAGGGAAAGAGCCATTCCACTGCTAACCAATGCATTTCTTCTCAGAGTTGACCTTGACCATTATTTATAATAGGGTCACTTCTATATGCATGCTACTCATTTGGAGAACTTTATGAAAACCAGACTTCATACAGAGTTCTAAGTTTGCTGCATCAAAAAGAAGTTTAAATATTTTCATTTAATGTGGAAATATTTTTAGATGAGGAAGATGATTAAGTGTTGAAAATGTAGCGATCTGTTTGGCACCAAGAGAAAAGAAATATGAAGAATTTTTAATAAAAATCTGACCACAATGGTGTTGGAACACAATCTGTGTGAAATACAAGACAGATACTTTATCCCACAGGCTAAGCTGACTTTGCTAATAGTTTTGGACAGTTACAGGTGTAATTTTAGCTACCAAAGGGAACACAAATTGTGTTATAAGAATGCAATAGAAACAATGGGAAATGCAATTAAATTTTTAAAAGAAAAATTGAATATAAAGTTAGCAGAACTAATACAAAGCATATTCGTCTAGCTTTTTG
Organism: Perodicticus potto; assembly: GCA_963574655.1. Classification (NCBI taxonomy): domain Eukaryota; kingdom Metazoa; phylum Chordata; class Mammalia; order Primates; family Lorisidae; genus Perodicticus; species Perodicticus potto. The sequence goes on along the minus strand of CAUYRH010103491.1, from coordinate 20,273 downwards.
CCAACACCATTGGTACGTTCAAGCCATTATGAAAATCAGATTTACTTGCCTGGCTTCTTATGCAAAGAGTATGAAGGTTGCTTTTGCTATGAGCTCTAGCTATAAATATTACATAAACCTTGCACCTAATAAAATTATTTTTGATATGTTTGGTTTACATAATTAAATCCTTAAGGAGACACCTCCCCCCCCAAAAAAGAAAGGGAAGGAAAAAAGAAAGGGAGATGGACAATTATCTGGAAAGAGGCCTGTGCTTATCGTCTTTACTTTTGTATAGTCAATGAGGATGTCCCTCTTCTTTTTTGCCTATGTGGCTTTAATTTACCATTGTGAGATGCAGTGTGTGTGGGGAAAATATGTGCAGGGAACGCTTTTATGTGTTTTTTTTCGATTAAAAAAAAAATCAGTGCCACCAGTCCATGAGTGATCCTAAAATAACAAAGCAGTCTTTCTGTGTGTGTATGTGTGTGTGTTGAAAGGAAAACTTTGGGTAGGAAATAGATTTAAGTTTCAAGTTTCCAAGGATCTATTTAAATGACAGCAAGAAAAAAAATATTGTAAAAGTGATGAAAAATATCCCAGCAGTATCCTTTCAGAAAGCCATTTAACTTCTGGTGGTTTAAGTTGTGCAATGTAATTTCTACAGCCTTTGAAATATGTGGGCACCCTCACTGTTATTTACGTTCCCAATACTTGGAAACAAATGCTCCATTAGGGCTCTGAGAAGACAGGAGTTTCCAGAAGAGTTTGGTGATTGCCCATTCATTACTCAAAAACAATGATAGGGAATCATAGTCTCTTTCCCTAAGTGATGCTGGCATGTGGTTTAAGTCAGGCACAGGAAGAGGCAGGAAAGTGTCAACAAAGAAGTTGTCTACAGACCAGTTAGTAAGTAATATTGTGTATGAACTCATGTCTTCACTAAGAGTCAAGCTATTACTCTCCTGTGTCTGGAAGAGAGAGAGTTCTCTCTCACACATGCAAGCTCAGGCCTGGGTGCCCTGATAAGAAGGCTGCCCCCCTTGTATCTAGGAAGGAGACAATGACACACCCACCCATGCCCCCCACTTTAAGTTTTCCATGGACAATGTCCCCTGTAACTCAGGCAATTTTACTGCCAAACAGTGACATAGTGTACTACTCAAGAGATAACTAATGATGTTATTGTGTGCCTAGGCTAGCCATAGAGTTTGGAGATCTTTGTTCCACTAGATTCGCCTTGCTGGTGTCCTTTCTGCTTTTAAATCCTAACTGTGTACTCTGGGCCCATCTGTGTGCAGTAGCTTAAAATAGTGTATATTTTTAAACACTTTTGCAGAAACATTAATTTTTATGCTTCTGTGAAGGCCAGCCAGCTAACTCCCTATTTTATAGATGGTGCAACTGAGGCTTCCCCTGGATAACTGGAGCTAAGAGGAAACTTAACATTTCTTAGCTCCCAATGCAAACAAATGCTGTCTCTGTGGGTCTGGCCTCTTGTCCTATATGCCCTCTCGACCCCACCTCTGCATTACAGTAAAGCTAAATCATTATGTTAACAGAGTGTACCATTTCTCTTTTTGTGTCCACAGAAAGGGTTTAGCTTATGGTTTTTAAAAAACTTGAATTAAGGACTTGCTACATAGAAATGACTTTCCATCCCCTACTCCTTGCCATATGGTGTTTCTCTTAGCTTTGTGGTTCAAACTGGATAGATCTACAAAGTGAAGGTGGGTAAAGGTGTTTGTGGGAGGTACACCCTTCTCCAAATACTTCTAGGTTACAGTGTTTTCCTTTGAAGTAGATAGCTAATACTTAGAATAAAAGGAGCAGATACTTAAATAATATAATTAGTTTAAAAACCAGAAAGGGAACCAAATCCTCATTTCTTTGTGAAGTCTGTTTCTGAATGAGGTTCTTCTTCCAGCTAGAGTTTCACATCAATGGGATAATTATGTTCTTCCCACAGTAGAGACCTTAGTGTGTAGGTATAGGGAAGACTGGGTCTTTTTTTTTTTTTTGAGACAGAGTCTTATTATGTCACCCTGGGTAGAGTGCCCTTGCATCATAGCTCACAGTGACCACAGACTCTTGGGCTTGAGCAATCCTCTTATCTCAGCCTCCCAAGTAGCTGGGACTACAGGCATTTACCACTATGCCTGGCTGGTTTTTCTATTTTTAGTAGAGATGGGGTCTTGCCATTGCTCAGGCTAATCTTGAACTCCTGAATTCCAGCATTATGCCCTCTTTGGCCTCCCAGAATGGTAGGATTATAGGCATGAGCCTCTGCTCATGGACTGAGTTTTCTCCCTTGGACACTCAGGATGCTTGTCAGATGTCTTCTGATAAGTATTTTGTCAAGCAAGAACTCTCACATGACGTCTTACCAAGTTTCTGGCTAAAGCTCAACAGTCTCAGTCCTTTTGCTCTTTTCCATGAAGATCAGTGAAGACATTTGTATAAATGACCTAGTCAGCAGGCAATGTCAGAGTTCACAGCATGAACAATTGCATCTGAAAACAAACAAACAAACAAACAAAAAAAGCAACAGGTGGAATTTTACATGTACCATGATATCTTATCCACCTAAATGAAACACTGCTTGAATAAGTCTTAGAGACCACAAACAAGATGACTTCTAAAGAGATACCAGAAGATGGAGTCACACAAGGGCTCCTTTTATGAGCGCTCATTATTACATAGATTTATATATATTATGGGTGAAAGAAAGGGCTGCCATCCTAAAACCTCCAGCCTGGTGAAAATTGGGTTAACCTCTAAGAAGAATGAGACAGGCCTACACAGGGGACTCTGCTTAAAATTTTTTCTCTTTGGTTTCATATCCTTCATCTTGTGCTTATACACAGCTTGGAGTTTTTCTAAGTGTCAAATAAGAAAGGAACAACACCTGTGCTTGGTTTTGTCTCATAAGGGGCTAAACGAAATTAAGTGTGAGTGTTAAATTGCAGATCGCTTCTTCACAGACTGTTGGCCCATGTCCCCTACTTTGACCTCTGTGCTCGGGTTCCTGAGTGACTCCGCTGGCCTCCAGCATCCTCTGCGTTCATGTGGCTCATTGGGAAATCCCACTGTCTTCCTGCCAAAGGGTTTGTTACCTATGTTTAATTTCTGTTTGGAATGAAAAGTATAGTTAACTTGTTTCTGTGGGCTTTTTTAGAGAGATATGTAAAACCAAAGTTAGAGCAATGGAAAACAAACATTTAAGAAAGCACATAATTAGGGGATGTGAACGCAAACTGGAGGAGGCTGATTTCATGAAGGGGACAGGACTGTGTGTGGTCAAAAGGGAGGAAAGAGCATGTGCATGGTCCGCCTGCTTTGGGAGAGCCACCTCCGTTAGAAATGGAGTCCAGGGGGTTGGAAGTTCAACGACAACCCGTGCCTTGATCAAAGACAACAGCCTAAGCAATCTGATTAATCATTTAAATTTTAATTGGTTTTTAGTCACAAAAACTCCAGTTATCCACAGGCCTCATAAAGTTCTCAAATATCGAGACGGGAAGTCATTCCTCTGAAACTTTTCACTGCAGGTTCACACAGCGATGTTTTCTTCCAAGAGTCAGAAGAGCAGAACCACAGGGGAGAGGGAGGAAAATGAACATTTAGCATGGTCCTTTTCCAAGAGGAAGACACGAGAAAATTTAATAAAACAAAATATACCCACTCCCCCAAACACAGGACCATATTATTTTTCAAAGGAAAGAAAAAAGAACGACAGTTCTCATAAAAGCCAGTATGGTGCTGAATTTGGGGGATGGGGGGGTACGATGAGGAAAGTTACTGCTGTGATATGGGTGGGTTTCTTTCTCTTTTTCTAGGTGCAATGGCAGCAGTCATTTGAATGCCATCGAACAGCTTTTCAGCTCACACAAAAGAGCAGACGGTTCCACTTATTTCTGAAATTAGATGCAATCATATCTGTGAATCACGCAGCAGCAAACCACCGTAATCTGCATTACAATACATTATCCTGCCACGCTCCCTAACTGCGGTCCACCACAGCAACAGAAACACTTTGCGGTGACCTGCACTGAGCCTGCCAAAAGCACCAAGCCACGCTAAGGCAGTAAAGTGACAAAAAAGAACTGCTTTCTGCTGCGAAAAAAGAGCAAATTACAACAAGAGTCAAGTCTCAGCTAATGCAAGACTAGCATCTTCTTGTTCACAGTTTGCATAATTAGATATCATGAATAGGTTTTTTTATTGTTCTAAAAATACTCCTGCTTTGTTTAAATCAGCTATTTCCTTAACAGCATGACTTTGGTACCAGAATTAGTGAGGTAGTTAGGGCAGCGGCAGAGATAAGGTACTTTTAGTTAACATTTAGGAAAAAAAATCTCTGATGGACTATTTTTCCTCCCTCTTTCCTAGCAATTGTCAAAAGAGGCCTAGGTTTCCAACACTGTGCAAGTGGAAAGGCAGCCCATTGGAATGGCCATGTGAATTGGATCAGAGATCTGAGGGTCAGAGGGACCCCAGGGTCCTAAAACTACTAAAATCAACTTTTATTACATTCCTAAAATAAGACATTCAGAGCCACTGCAAACATCTTCACAAATTAAAATCCTTAATACAGTGAAGCCAAAGGTAGCAGAGCTTATGCTTAAAATGGTAGGTAACATTACAAAGTTCAAATCCAAGGGAATAAATATAAATACTTCTTTGGTTTTATTGGTTTGAATTCTACCATCACCTTCCCCCCATGAAGGGTGAGGGTGTAGAAGACACTTTGCTTGGATTCCTATCTCGCACCACTTTGCTGGCTTTCTTTTCTTTTTATTGATATTTACTCAGAGCCTGCATGTTATAAAGGGCATCTTGGTGTCATGCACTGGTAAGACTCCAAGAAGAGGAGGCCATGACAAAATTATGTATTCAATGTGTCTAGCTCCTCAGAAGCCCAGGAGCTGACTGCATAGCCCTGGTTCCAGGGACCTCCCAGCAACAATGTCCCTCATCTGGTGGGCAGTAGTTGCCATTGTCAAAGCAATCCCTAGTGAAGACATTTGGAATTACTATCTCTTGGCCTATTTAGGACAGCCTGGATCTTCAATTTGGCGAAACACCCTAAGGGGCATCCAAAAGGCAAATCTCATATTATTCTTGCATATGCCTTGCAGTGCACTTTTGACCATTGTTTTTAATTTGCATAAATAATCTGTAGGCTCTGAGTGACTACAACAAAGAAAATGGTACCAATACTTATTTTAGCTTTTGTGCATGCATTAAATAAAATGCATTTTCCTCCAATTTTTGCACTTATATATAAGTTCTTACTGCTAGTGAGATTTTTCAGACCTGTGCATCATTTTTTTGTAAGAGAAATAATATCCATCATAATAATACTGTGATAAGTGATACATGTATATTGTAGCTTCTTTTATTTCTGATAGAAAGAGTTAGCCTCAAAGCCTCCTGACTATGGTTTCAAGACTATGATAGCCTGAGTATTCAGTGAAATAGTGGCTCATCCCTTCTCCTTTTCAAAGTCAGAGGATCAAAAGGAATAGCATTCTGGGTCAGACCCTTGGTGCATCTCTGGGAGGTAGAAGTGTCAGAGGCTATTATCGTGGTATCACATCAAGGTAACCAAAGGTGTTTCCCAGGTCGCTCCATCTTCCTTTCACAACCAATCAAAACTTAACATCCATGACCTCGTGTAAACTCTTTGAATAGACTGGCTTCTCAAATATTTGAGGTAACAAAGTTTTTAGTTCAGGTGAAGCTGAACTTTTTCACCTGACCTATACTATTTTTTCCATAGATCTGGAAATATGGGGATAGGGAAATGGGTACTGAGACTTTTCTGATATATTTAACTTGGATCAGCTTTTATCTTCCCAGAGATAAATGTACTACTTTTGCAGTCTAATCTCTAGAGAAACCCCTTAAAACTCAGGATTATTTTCCATATCCCTCTATGGATAAATTTACAATCTGTTTTGCATTTCTTGAGCTGTGGTAACCAAAACTGCATGTAGCCATCCAGGTGGGAATAAACCCTGTTGTTGTACAAGAGTAACATAACACTTGCTTACGGTTTTCATCATCTCCCAGCATTTGGCCACCTATAATCCAAGTAAGATTGTCCTTCATGTTTCCAATGAAAGATACTTTTAAAAAAATCAACAACCTTCAGAACTCTACAGATAAAAATTTGAGTGCCTCCTATCTCTCGTACTAATATATGCTCCATTGACATAACCAGGTACTTTGTGTTCTAATCAGTAATATGAGAAGTAGAGTAAATCCTGTTATTATAAATTATTTCAAGGGATATTTTAAATTTTTACTTATTAAAACCAAGAAGTAGAATTTTCCAAAGTGTTAGACTCTGTTGAAGCGTGGATCCTGCCATAGTTTAATTTAATGGTATGTGAGCTCTAGGATAAGTTTTGAGCACATTACAAAGTACCCTCTGATCTCTGTTTTCTTATTCAATGCCCGGCACATCTGTTGCTGTTTTCTTGTGCCAGGAAAGGTGACAGCAATCCAAGTTGGGGAGGTCGGAACATAGATTGGGATAATTCTGTATTGATGTGTTCAAAGGGTAAAAAATAAAGTTCCATCATATAGGCCCTGATGTGACACAAACTCCTCTTCCACCCACTCCTTTCTCCAAGGCTACTGCCAACTCACTCTGCTTCTCTCATGTTGATTATAAGTGAAGCTTTGACAAGGGGGCATTCTGGGTATCAGACAACCGCATTATAATTCGACTGAAAAGTGTTCTTATTGTTTCTAAATGACTGGTTATGGTGAGCAGCCCTCATGACTTGGAAGGAGGGGGTGCATTTTGAACAAACACATGCAGCGTTCAAGCTGTTCTTTGTAAAGTGATAGAAAGAGATCACCTGTGTTCCTCAATATGCAAAGTGGCTTCTGCTTTGAAAGTGGACCTGATAAGTTAGTGAATTGCAATTAAAGAGCCTCTAAGACATATGTTGAGAATAACTGTGTGAAACTCAAATGGAGTTTTCATCTCATCGTGGACACACGGCCCCACAAGCCAACTCAAGCCATTCCTAATTTTTCTATTGCATTTTCCTGAGCTAAAGGGTACACGCTATATAGTACCATGCAATTCCATTATGGTGAATTTCCTAGGGTGATCTATGTTCTAAAGTAAAAGCAAATTAAAAAAAAAACTCTATTGCTTCAAATATTCACCTTATTCATCCTATTGTCTACCTTGAGAGAGCTCCGTAAATGCAGTGCTGCTCAGGAACTCAGGGGTGTTGAGGGGGCCTGCGATTCCTTTGTCTGGGGGTTATTTCGTATGTTATATGTGTGCTGCTTAATAGCCCTGTATTTTGAGTGAATCTATGTAATCAACACATCACTTATTTTCCTCAATTTACTTGGCTAGTCCCAAGACCTTTTTTAATTCCTCAAAATCTTTGGATTCTGTTTATTGAAATGGAGACAAAACCATAAAGGCAAGCGATACCTCTCAGAAATAGGGGATATTATCTGGATTGCAGCAGGTTCTGAATAATAATGGATTCAAGAAGCAAAAGTGGAATGTTGTCCACTGCGGGTACCATTCCCAGCAGGTCTGACCTTGCCCCCTGGAGAAGACCAAAATGTCAGTTTCACTACGCGATGTGGTTGCTGTTGTAATAGGAGAGGATAATAGCTAGCTTTTTTTGGTTTCAAACAACTGATTTATGATGCAAAACTGCAGAATATTTCTGGTAAGGGAATGTATTGTTCTTTTTTGTTTTTCTCTGAAGTTGAGACCTTGAATATTTGACCAGAAATATTGAAGACTATCTTGTACTCTAGATGGTATTGCTGTTTCATTTGCTACACAAAGCAGCAGATGGCTCTTCTATCTCCATTCCCCCTACTGTGTTTTCCTATTCTTTCCCCTCCTCTGTCCTATTGTAATCTGAACAAGTCATGTAACTCATCTTTTTTTATTAGTTTGGCTACTACCTTATTTGTTCTGAACACAAGGAACCCTTAATCAGCTGTTTTGATTTAAACATTAAATTTCTTTCAAGTTCTAGAGATCAGAGCATTAGGAATTATATGTGCATGAACTTAAACACCTAAGTAACATTTGCAGATGCTGATAAGTGGTCACATATAAGCATATGTCAGGAGAGGGTTAGAAGGAAGCAGGAAAATGTGTAGAAATTAAGGGAGAAGGGGAATGATAGTAAGGAAAATAGAGGGGTGCTTGTGAGGGATAAATACGTGTAACCACAGCCACGCCTGCCTGTGTTCAGGGCCCTGGGTAGGCCTGAAATGAGGTAGGCCTGAAAGGGCTTAATCTGCTCCTTTAAATAGGCCACAGTGGCTTCTCTCTACAACGTCTGAGCTGGGGAGGCCACTGTGGAGTCATGAGAATTGCACTCTTAGGTCTTTGGGGGGTTTCTTCTTTTGGAAATGTGAGTTGGGGCCTACGTATTATCAGAAGAGCTTGCTCAGCTAGAAGAATATAAGAGCATCTGTGATTTCTGCCACTTTAAAGAGGTTATAGAAGTCAGAAAGAGAGGGTGCCTTGTGGCAGCTGAAGTTAAATAGGCCTGGAGCTGAACATGAATCCCAACATCCGAACATTGATGGACTGAAGAGCAAAGGTGGAAGGCAAAGGTATTTGCTGACTCTTTTGAGCATATCAGAGCTACAGGACAAAGAAAAAGCACCTGTTCACAGGTGAGCATACGCATACATAGAGATGTGTCCTTTTATGCCCATAGATTGCCAGTTAAGTTCAATAAATTTTAAAGCCACGTTCTTAAGTTTGGGAGCAGTGTGCAAAAAGGAGACCAAGTCCAGTTTCAGGACGCTGCACACTTGCCATTTTGGCCACATCATCGAATCTGGCTGACTGCTCGGTTTTCTTGTCTATACCTGTGTCCTGGGTGCTTTGTGAGAATGAAATAATGTATATTCAAAAGTGCTTCATAAAATATACCCTTTACACAGGCACTGCTATTGTACGAACATTGCAGCCATACTTAGAGCTAAACCAAACAATTCCCTGTACAACTTGGAGGTCCTATGAGAAAAAAGTCCTCCCCTAACCATTTTGGAAGCCACAGATTCTATTAATACAACAGGAGGCATTTGTGAAGTATTATGAGGGAATGCTGAGACTTTATAAACCCTGCCCTTTCTATTTCTATTTAAGATGACAAACTTGTGGGCATAGAAATAAAAACCTGGAATGCCAACACTTACATTTTACAGTTGAGAAAACTAAATTCCCCACAGAGATTCAATTCTATGCCTAAGATCACACAACCAGTTAACAGCAGGACCCAGATTAGATTCCTGGGATCCTGTTGTCCTTTTTTTTTTTTTTTTTTTTTAACATTCCCCCACTAATATATATTATTTTAGCTAATTCTAATAAATTTATGGGAGTTGCCCGTAGGCTTAGAGTACTAAGGGTACTCTACCTAGTGATACCAATTACTTTAAAAGTTTGAGGAAAAAAATAAAATAAGCAATGGAAAATAAAATCAGATTAGAGCAAGGAACAAAGGCCTTAGCATCTTTTTCTACAGCTAACTACAACCTAAGACGCCCCTGAATGTCGGGGGCACCCGAGGTGGGGAGAAGGCACTGGAGACATGTTTATTCAGCAGTTACCAGAGGATAAGTGAATTCTTTCTAAAATTTCACTTTGGGTCCAAGATTTCTTTAAATATGTCACTGTTCAGACCACTAAAAAAATATGGTATAAAACTACTGATTCTCATTTCACAATATGTTAATCTTTCTTTATTTATTCCTCCCAAATGTTTTTAAAACAATCTCTCTCTGGGACAATTGGATCTTGTGTATCCTGTCAAATTTTAGTAGAAAGCAAATTTTTATAACCAAATTATAAAGCTTTCAACACTGAGGCTTATTTATGATGGAAACGTTGACAGAATGTTAACTGTAGTGGCTTTAGTCATACATGCTCCAGTGAGGTAGAATTTCCCAATCGGGCAAATGCTAACATTATTTAGCGTTTACTTCAATGTTCTTCTCTTAACACTGTGCACTGTCCCCCTGTTTCAGGAGTATCCCATCTATTTTTGGAATAATTTTTTTAGATTTGACAACAACTTTATATGCCACTTGCAAAAAAAAAAAAAAGACTATAACATTGCACATTTTTTAAACTGTGAAACTTGTTCTAGTTTCCCCAGGAATTGGTTCAAAAAGCAGGACATGGCAGAGCCTCATCGTACAACCATTTGACATTTGATCTTAAATTTAATTCCCGCTATGATTAAATCTTCCAAATCAGAATAATTTTTTTTCCCCTCTGAGCCATCATTGGGAGGGGGAGGGGATACTCAAATCCAACACTTCCTTCTAAAAATCACTATCTGAGTACTAACCTGGGTTTGTGATGAATGAATTTCTTCAAGAGGCTGGGCAACTTTTCACCCATTTGAATAACAATAGAAATTCTTAAGATTTCTCCATGTTAGGTCTCAACAAGCTCCAGGGACGCACGTAGGTTAGGCTTTATAACAATTTTTTTTTTAAGCGACTGAGAAATTGAGGCACTGATAAAAGATAACCAACCTTCGTATAAAGCCATTCATAGCCTGGGGACCTGATAGCAGGAATCTTTGTACCCAGACGACCTCCCCTGATTTAAGTGGTTAATCAGACAAGGGATCCATTAGGGTCTGGAATTGTTCAAGTGCTTTATGGCAGCCGCAACCCCTGGCCTCATGTGGAATGAAAAGGAATCCAACAGGAAAGAAGCAGAACGCCTGCCCTGCTCAGGGCTCCCAAGTCAGAGGGACCCGGGAGACTCCAGATGAAGCTCATTTAACATGTACGGGAATGTTTTTGAGAGCCTTTCCCACTTCGGCGTTAGGAAAGAGATGCTGATACCGAATGTATGGAAAAGGGAAAGGAGAAAGAGACGTGAAACACTCGCCTGTCAGGAGAAGGAGCAGAAACAGTAGCAGCTGCCGCGCCTGAGAACAGAGAGAGGAAATGGAAGAAGAGGGCAAAGTGAAACTCACCGTCTCAGCCCCCTTCTCCGGAGCCGACAATCGCCAAGAAAGGGCCAAGGGGAAAACCTGGGGAGAACGCGACGCGAGCGCGTGAGTTCTAGGGGATTTAGTGATCTAAGCGGTCTCGCTCGTCCGCTCCGTGCTGCAATAGTTTCTCCTTCCAGATGTAATCCTTTGGCTAATGTGTGCTTTTCAAGGCGTCAATCTCAGCTTCTTTTTGGGTATGGAAAGCTACCAAACTGTCTCATTTATCAAAGAATTCCCACTGAAACAGATGAAAGAGTAATGGAGAAGAAAAACAAACCATCCTTGATGTGTTCCTTTATCAGAAATGTGTGTCAAAGGTCAAAAAAGCAGTGCTCCAGCGTCTCTTAAACATGTCATTGTCATGATATAAAAACTGACTTACTAACTTAGATTATTTGGAGAGTTAAGTGCTTGTGTTATTGCAAATTAAACTAATTAGTATCATTTCCTGACAGCTGCAGCGAGTGTTAGCAATTCCACAATTTTTCTTCAGCCGTTCACATGGGATGCATAGAGGGGAGACAGCGTTGTGATTTAATGGAGTGAGACTGGCTTATCTTACTAAGGGCACGTCATTCCACTCCCTTACCACCCACACTGCGTCCCAGTTCATCCCCGATTGTTACATTATTAACTTATTACATAGGAAGAAGAGTAACAATGTGAGGTGTCAGTGGCTTCTAAAATAGCCATGAGAGGGAAATATGTCAGAATTTGCCTGTAATATTTTCCTTTTGGAATTGCTAAGATTATGTGCTCTATCCTTTGTACCAAAATTGTAGCTGCCCATAAAATATGCTGGAACTAATTTCCTACCACAGCTAGCTTAATTGTTAGAAAACAGCCTTATAAAGGCACCCGGACTGGAGCTTCCAGCATCTGTAAGTGAACAGCTAAAGCAAAAGGTTACATATTCCATTGGTCTCTCTCTGGAGCAAATGAGCATCTGATCATGCATGGTTCTCAAAGAACGATGACAGGTGTTTTGCGACATTGAACACAGAAAGGCTTTCGGACCGACTTCACCGTATTAGACACAGAAATTAAGGAATTATTCAGACTGGATACTGGGTGTCATAATCTGATCTTCACAGCAATAAGTTTCTGTATAGGTTAAAGAAATGACAATCTTCTTTAAAAAGAGACATGAAAAGGAAAAGGAGGAGAAAGGGAACAAGAGAGAACGAAAGAAAAAATAGGTAAAAGGAGGAAACCAAGGATCTGTAAGAATTATGAAGCAAATCAGATCCCAATGGACTCTTACATGGAATTGCTAGTTTGGCTCTTGACTTGTAACACTGGTTTTTCAGCTCATATTTGATGTAGGAGCAGAGGACCCAGCAACATCTCTAGGACCAAAGGCGAGCCAGTTAAGAAGTGAAAGAGCGAGCCGAGAACAAGGAGAAAGATAAGGAAATTCCTCTTCGACTCCAGGGGACTCCTTTAGTAGATACTTGATCCATAGATACTTGATCCTCTTATCAATGATGCCACACTTTGAAAAATCAGACGTCAGGAGCAATTTATTGTGTTTTCATTACTGGTTAGAATTACTCTCTGCCCAGGACAAACTGAAGGATGCCCAGAGAAGGAGCAGTGTGACCGGGGTCTAGTGAAAGGGCGGCACTCGACCCGCAGAGATCTCACAGACCACCAAGGCTCGTACAAAAGGTCTTTATTGGCAGGTGATGCTGCAGAGCAGCACCAAGGAGGAGAGCAAAGGAGGGGAGGGGAAGAGAAGGAGAGAGAGGAAAGAGAGGAGAGAGAAAATCAAAAGAAAAGCACACCCTTATATAGGTTCGATTAGGGGAGGTGACAGGATGGTAGATTAGCCAATAGTTACTGCTCTGGTGGGAAGAGCCGTTAAGGGCAGTCCTTAAGTGTGAAATTTTCAGTGGGTAATTGGGAGAGGGAGATGAAGTAAGTTTTGCAATTACCTAACATCTACACCTTACCAGCTACGCATCAGAGTCACCAGTTACAGCAGAATCTCTGAGAAAGTGGCACTGGTATTTTCTAAAAACCCCGAGGTGATGGTGATGTGCAGTTGAGACCCACTGAAATTCATGTCGGCCAATCTGGATGAGAGCCAATAGCAAGGGGTGAAAAGAAGGGTCTTTTAAAAGCTGCAGATTATTGTTGAAAGGCAGGGGGAGCCCCAGCCACGCTATTTCCAGGGAGGTATCCTACAGGTGTGCATGAGATGGGTACTGGGGTACAGGTGGTAGTATTGTTTAGAAAAGCACAAGACTACGTAAAACCTTCAGAGGCTATGGTTAAATAAATTATGTATAGGCACAAAATGAAATACCGCACTAATATTGAAAACAACGAGGCAGATCTGTAGGTTCTAATATAGAGCAAGCTTACGATAAGTATTAACTTTAAAGAACAAGAGAGAGAACAGTATATATGATGTGCTATCCTTTTATTAAAAAAGAAAAAAATGGGGATGTATGTGTTTACATAATCATAGACTATCTATGGAAAGATACATAAAGATCTGGTAACCATAGCTGCTGAAGTTATCTCTGGGGAGGGGAATTTGAACAACTGGGGTTCAGGAAAAGGAGGGAGACTTTTCACCATATGCTCTTTTGACTGCTTCAATTTTTTTTCAATATGCAGGGTATATTGCCTCTAACATTAATTGATTTTAAAAATTATAGCCCTTTAGTAAGATTATATTCCATGTTCTATTATTTTAATTCTTCCAGAATGCTGTATGGCTATTATACTGGGTAGCTGTAAAGTTCGTGCACAATTTAAAGTAGAATGCAATTTAAAATTGCACACAAACTTTATGGCCACCCTATATCTGCACAGTTTCAATTCTGTAAATTATTCCTTTCAAAAGTCCGCTATCATTTCTTTTATGGTAAAGAAACTGATAATGCTGGATGCTTAATTCTCTCTCTGTGAAACCTTTGTTAAAATTATCAGCTGTTATTTGGTGATTGTTAACCAGTTTGATTCAATACAGCAGAGCCTCTGCTTGGAGCAGATTGTTTCAGTAGTGTTGTGAGAACCCAAAAGGTGCATGTTCTTCAGTACCTGGGACATAGCAGGGTCTCTTGACTGATGGATGATGGAAGGATGCAGAAATGAACAGGAGAGGAGAGTAAGGCACAGACACTGCAAAAATAAAACTGTGGACACTGCAAATCCATGTCAAGCTTTTCACTGGTCCACAGAAAAACAAGAATAGTAAGGACATGAAGTGGGAGTGGGTGTTTTGAAAGCTAAGTTTATTCAATTTAAAAGTCTGCCTATCTTATAGGACCTTCTGTATTTGGTATGTTTTAAATCCCTTTCTTTTATGAAATAATGTGATAACAAATAGTAATTGTTGATTTTTATTTTTAAAGCCATTATTCAGTAAGATAAAAGTTTGGCAAAACCTATGTTAAGCCTCCAAATTTTACATGTCTATGAAATAGAAAGGTTTGGTAACATGGAGAGGCCAGAGGTTATGGAGATGTCACAACAGAACAACAATGGAAAAAAGGCTTTGTGTTAATTGGCTACTTTTTTAAAGTTTATTTTTTCTTTAAATTTCAAATTACTATGAAGGTATGAGTAACGTTAGGTTACATTGTTTTCAATTCTTAGGTAAAGTTCAAGTTGTAGCTGAGCCCTTTACTCGGGGTTTCTGAACCCCCTCACTTTATGCACATTAGTGGAGATCCCATTTGGCTACTTCTTATTCATCTGTTCATTTTCTATCAATTGTTCTATGTGAGACATTTTCAAGTATAAACATATAAAAATAAACATGCATTTTCAATATGGTTTGCTTTTGAAAAGTCTACCTTTTAAAACATTTTTGAACTTGGAAATAGAACAATGATTCCTAGAACAATGATTTTAAGATTGAAAGTGAACCCTCATGTCATAAACTAAAGTGCCATAGAAAAGATTTTACATTTGATTAAAGCTATAATGCAAATATTAACTTGGTTATCTTTCAGTGACCACTTACACCCTCACTACCATGAAAGTTCTGCTTATTAACAACCAAAAGGAAAATAATATTAGGGCTATCGTATCAATTTCAATTTGTTGAAAAACTATTGAGTACAGGTTTTTTTTCCTTCAAGGACTGATTTTGTGTGTGTGTGTGTGTGTGTGTCTTCCAAGCTTATTGGCCCATTGTAAATTTCTATGGCTGTTTTGGAGAAAACACATAATTTAGGAAATGACCTAGCATTCTAGGAATTAAATGATTCATTGGGATTTCAATTCAATTTAGGACACATCTATTGTGTGTCTATGATATGCCAAAACTGCTAGGTACTCAAGATACAGAATGAACCCTACTTGGCCTGTGTCTATTGCAGATTGCTCACTGTCTATCCAGGATTCATGGACGTTTATAATAAGCCCTAATCCATAATACTAAATCCGGTTCTGTTAGAAATGAGATAAAGGGCTCAGTGCCTGTGGCTTAACGGTCTAAGGCGCCAGCCATGTACACCTGAGCTGGCAGGTTCGAATCCAGCCTGGGCCCGCCAAACGACAATGACGGCTGCGACCAAAAAATGGCCGGGTGTTGTGGCAGGCGCCTGTGGTCCCAGCTACTTGGGAGGCGGAGGCAGGAGACTCGCTTGAGCCCAGGAATTGGAGTTTGCTGTGAGCTGTGATGCCAGGGCACTCTATCCAGGGTGATAGCTTGAGGCTCTGTCTCAAAAAAAAAAAAAACAAAAAAACAGAAATGAGATAAAGTACTAGGGAAAGAAAAGGAATATGAGCTTTTGAAGGCTTCTAAGAGATGGCTGGTTGAAGAACTGATGGTGCAAAAAAGACAATCTTGACTGTCTTTTGACTGTTTTTGATAATAGCAATTATCAAAAAGATTGAGATGACCTATTAATGAGTTTGTTTTCCTCATTAAAACATGAGCACCTTAGGGTTCTCTTAAGTGTTCTCCCTTAATTCAACTTTGTGTCTTTTTGGCCCTTAATATTAGGGATGTTATAAAAACAAGGGCTCAATACATGAATGCATCCACTAAGCAACAGAAAAAAATTTTAAAGGATATATGCAAGGCCAGGCACAGAGGCTCATGTCTGTAATCCTAGCACTCTGGGAGGCTGAGGCAGATGGATAGTTTGAGCTTACAGGTTTGAGATTAGCCTGAACAAAAAGTGAGACCCAATCGCTACTAAATACAAAAAAAACTGAGGCAGGAGGATTGAGTGAGCCCAAGAGTTGGAGGTTGCTATGAGCCATGATGCCACAGCACTCTACCCAGGGTGACAGCTTGAGACTTTTTCCAAAAAAAAAAGACATGCGGGCCAGGCTTGGTGGTTTATGCCTATAATCCCAACACTTTGGGAAGCAGAGGCTTGAGGCCAGGAGTTCAAGACCAGCCTGGGAAACACACCAAGACCCCATCTTGACGACAACAACATCTCTACTAAAAATAAAACAAGAAATACCCATGGTGGTACACATTCTGTAGTTTCAGCTATTCTGCAGGCTAATCCCAGGGCTGAGCCAGGAGGATCATTTCGCCTAAGTCCAGAAGTTTGAGGTTGCAGCAAGCTGTGAATGCACCACTACACTCCAGTATGGCTGACAGAGCAAGAACCTGTCTCTAAGAAGACAATGAAGAAAATAAAACAGAAAGCATGTGCATAAAACACGATATTACAGTCCTCCAACCTTTCACATGCAAGATCAAGGAAGACATCTCTGAAGAAACTCTAATGTGTAATACCACATATGCGTGATCTCTCAACCACCTAAAAGGCTACTGGGTACATGGTTTTGAAACATGCTTTCTAGTCTGAATTTACTTATCACCTTTTGGTCTTTTGTGACTAGATGTGGAACTTTTTCAACATCTGAATCCTGGGGCCTGACCAAATTTGAGTATTCGATCTTATCTGAGACTAATGACTTTACACAGCCTAAAAGAGGGTGCATTATGAAGGCTCCATAAATGTGGTTGGCTGGTGGCAGTCTCTCTGGCTTAGAGAAGTTAAAGCACATCCCTTTTGAAAGAAATTTTCTTGCTTTGTGGGACCTTTTCACCAGGAAAGGGAAATCTTCTTTTCTTTCTCTCCTCTCAATCCCTTCCCCTTCCTTTTTTGTTCGTGTAGCTTGTCAAAGATTATTCTCACAGCCTTAGTTCCTTCATTTTTATTCTTTGGCCCCATAAGTAGTACACACTTTTCGCTTTCCATTGGAATCTACACCCATACACACTTTCCATCTCCTAAGATGGGGATCGAGTCCATTTCTTTCCCCCTCATTTTTTCTTTCTTGTGTAGCATCAGAAATACCTAAGAGGTTGTGTTGCATGCCCTCTTAGTGACTGAACAGAAAACACATCACCTTCTGAATCTCCCCACTCCCCAAGCACTGTGAAGAAATACTGCACAGGGAATGAGCTTCCTGCACACCTGATGGTACCTTCCAATCTGAGCGGAGGGGACTTCCGGAAGGATACCTTAAAGAGGTGTTTAGTTTTTGGAAGCATGAAGAGGGCAGCTATACCCTGAATTTGAACCAGAATATTCTTCATGTTTTCAAATAAGGTCAGGCCTGGTTGTTGCCAGGAGGAGCCATTGCTTGGATTCATTTTCTGTACGACTGTCTCCATAATGCCATTTACTGTGAAGTCTGGCTCACACTTTTGGTGTCAGAGAGGTGCCAACTTCTAAGATCCTTACACAATAAAACAGAGAAACTGCTACTATCTTTTGAGTCAGGATCCATTTTTAAAATAGCCTGAGTAGAAATTTAAATGATGCTTTGTAACAATTCAAAACTCACTCTGTTTTACAAGGAAACAGCACACATTATGGTGCAGTCTTGTGCAGATTCAAAAACAACAGTGGTGGCTCTGATGGAGCTCTAATGGGCTACTGGATAATGAGCGTGTATGTTTTATTAACTGCCTAAATAAGCATTAGCATCATAGATTTCACTGCAAGCCTTATACAACCCTTCTTTCAGGACTACAGACATGGAGACAATTATTAATTCTTCCACAAAGTAATTTACCCAGGAAGGAACATGTTAAAAAGTGATTCTTATGCCAAAATTTCAGGCTTTTCTGAAGATGTTTCCCATTTAGACTAATGGAAATTTGGCCTGAGTTACAGGAAGGGCCTGGACAGCAGCCGTATATAATCAGAAAGCTTGTCATTTATTAATTTTACAATTGCTATTCATTTTAAGAAGAAACTAGGAAAACTTTATACTTACAGAAACATTTTCTCATTCTTCGCAATAACTCAATAGGTTGGCTAGTATTACCTTCCCCGTTTCACAATTGGGCAGCCACAGAAAGGAGTGAAATCCAAGTGAAGACTGAGCTCCTCTGAGGATTTAGTGTTTGCTTTAAGGATCTCACTTCTAAACACATAAACAAGTGAAAACAGTTAATGATGACCTATTACAGGCCAGCCCTGAGATAGTTACTTCATTCTGTGTTAAAATAGTTTATCTTCTTCAAATTAAAATTTTTTATTATAAGACTAATTTAGATTTCAAACTAAAACAAACAAACAAGCAAAGAAAAGAAAATACTGAGAAGCAACTAAGAGGAAACATCTCCATATAGAGAAACTGTGAAACATTCCTTCTCAAAGGGAAACCTCTTGCTACCTATTGCCTCTGGCCTTTCTTCCTTTCCTTTTGGGTATATTCTTTCATATCTCATCCTTTCCCTTGAATGAGATCACAATATACATATTGTTCTTTAATCTGCTTTTTTTCATTTAAAAAAATCTTTGATATATTTCAACGAAAGTAAACAGAGATTTTGTCTTGGTGTTAAATAACGTGTGTGCATCATTAACTTAATCAAGTGATCAGGTGATTGCAAAGAAGGATGTAAAAAGCAGTTGCATCACATAAATAACCAGGGTTAATATTAAGTGAACACAATTCTAGATATTTCCTTTCTATGTATTTTTTATATGCATCTATGTATGAGTATTCTTTATCAATCCCTTAAATTATTATATAATTTTACCCTGTTTAATTTAGGTAACCAACTATCTATTTATAGATAGTTTTTGTTATTACTCAGTACAAATGTATTTCCTTGGATATATTTCACTGTGCATTTTTCTAATAACTTACTTAAGTTCAATCTTCAGGAGTAAAATTTATGGGCTATGCTAGGTTGCCTTCGAAAAAAGGCAAAATCTTATATCTTATTATTGCCTACTTATCTCTAGTTATCAAAGAATTTGGGCCTCTTTTCTTTTTTTTTTTTCTCCTTTAATAGGTTTATTTAACAATTTTTAGCAATGAACGTATTTGAATGTATTAAATGCATTGAATGTAGAGGGTATGATCTCTCTCCTCTTACAATGAGCTCCATTCCTGATGGAACTTAATATTTTGGAAACTATAAAAGGAAAACTCCAATTTAAATTTTCCTTTAATGGGAATAGCATTGTTACTAAAGGGGGATTTTCGGAAATCAACCAACCCAACAATAACAATAAAAACTTAAACACTTCAGAAAGTATGTAAGTGGATGGAATGAGAATAAAGGGTTGGGAACACATCAGATTGAACAACAAAAACCTAGCCGATTAATAGGATTTTGAGCCAGATGCCTCTTTTATATTTTAGTTTCTGGATACTGCAACTGAAGGTGGTTGTGTTTTAACAGGAACCTCCTCTCCCAACACAACCATATTTTTTTAAAAATTGAATATTTAGTGCTTTGCGCTTTTCCTTTCTGAGCTCGTTCATGTCTACTGCTAACTGTGCAAATTGAACTCAGTCTACTGAAGTGTGATCCATTGTTCTTTAGGAGGTTGTAAATGTCCTTCTGCATCATGAAGGAACTGGGGAACATGAGTCCTTAAGATGTCTTTTTTAAGGAATGAATAATGATAACCCCCCCATTGCCAGTGACACTGTTTCTATAGGTGATGCTTTTTTTTTTTTGGTTCTAGTTTTAATTTCTTAGGAATGCCACACCTTTTTTTCATAATGATTGTGCCAATCGACATTTCCACCAACAGCGTAGACCATTCCTTTCTCTCCAGCTTACCAATATGGTTATCTCTTAACTTTCTTACAACAGCCACCCTAACCTATCCTAATTGGTGTGAGTTGATATATAATAGTGGTTTTGATTTGCTTTTTCTTTTTTTTTTTTCCAGTGGTAAGACAGAATTTATTTACAGAAAAGAATACAGAAAACACTAAAGCTCCTGGTAGAGAGAGAGAACTCAAGTGGGGAGAGAAAAGCTCTCTCCGTTCTCTCCCAGTCTTTCCTCGTCT
>CAUYRH010103490.1:0-15847 GCA_963574655.1 Perodicticus potto | reverse complement strand
CCCCCGGCAGCCCTCGCCCCCCCCGCCCTGCCCACGCCCTCCCCCCCCCGGGGGGGCGGCGGGGGGGGCGGGGCCCCACAGGGCCGGCGGCTGGGCATCCCCCGCCGACCGTGCGGGGGCCGGGGGTCACTGAGAAGCATTTTGGTCTAGAGACTAACCATTTAATTACGCCCTTGTTTTCTACCTCACTTCTCCTTTTTGTTCACATGTAAGCAACCCTGAGCAGTTTCCAAGGCTGGAGTGCCCTTGGGACTCTAGTAGACAGAGCCCTGAAGACACCTCAGCCTTCCTCCACATGGAGCTCTTGGGTCAATGTTCTTCCACCTGCTCCTGCCTCCTGTGAACTTGTAAGACCTCTCCTACTGTGCCTGGCCCCCTGCCCTCCCGGCTGCTATTCCTCAGTATCATTTTAATGTGAAAGTGGGAGGGAAAGGAGGTAAACATTATGTCGTTGGTCTCCATACACACTGCTCTATTTGTTCAATTATTAAAACATGGTGAGTTAAGGCAGGCTCAACAGTTGCAACAAATTGACCCTAAAACATACAAGATATAAGATGTGAAGTTTATTTCACATCGGTGTAATGGTCCAGGTTTCTGGAACTGGCTCTCCTCAATACAAGGATCCAAGGATCCAGGCTCCACCCACCTGTGACTTTGCCATCCCCGGGGTCTCACTGCACCTGGCCGGTGAAGAGGTGACGGAGCATAGATGAGATATGTCCTGTCAAGCTTTGAGTCAACAGAGCACAGATCATATCTGCTCGTGTCCAACTAAGGTTCATGTTCAATAGGCACATAGAGGCTCAAGGAGGCTGGAAACAGCCCCAGAGGAGGCGGCCACTTCCCAGCTGCTCTTCTGTGTGACAAAAGGGAGGATGGATCTGGCTGTACATCTGGTGTCCTTTGCCACGCATGGGGGGCCCAGAATGGAGGTGACAGGCTATGGCAAGAATTGGGCAGAGGATGCCTCATTCCTGGCAACGTCAGTCTCGACAGGAGCAATGTGGTATGATACCTCCGCATCTGAGCGGACCTAAAAGCCGTGCCATGCCCCCTCTGAGCCACGCTGGCTGCTCTGAAGGGAGTGGAAGGCAAATGATGCTCATTTAATCAAATCTGAAATGTGTCAGGCGTTGTGCTAGATGATTTACATAGAACCCCGACAATACATGTTTTCTCCGAGTCACAACAAAAGCTGTTTCTCTCCATTTTTGAAATCAGGGCTCCCTGTAGGAAAAGCACGATCCTTGTGGATCTTGTTAAAGGAGTAATTTGGCATACAATTATCACTCACCTATTAAGTGCCAGACACGATGCCAGGGCTTAGGAGCACAGAGCTGGGAAAGACTCCCTGCCTCATTACCAGAAGCGGAGATTTCACTAAATGCAAACAAACCCCCATAATGAAACGTGATGAGTTGTTATTGTGGGAAAGAGAGGGGAGAAACGTTCCTCTGCCTAGAGGGACAGGGAGGGCCTCAGAGAAGGTGTCACAAAGAAGATGTCTAGCATTGGGATAGGGGCTTAAGAAACCGTTAAGAATTTTCTAGAGAGAAAGGCCCAAGGGTCGAGAGCCATAGATGACCCAGAGAGTGACTGGCAAGGACTTTGCTGCTGGATACAGGTGAGGCAGGAGTGGTGTGGGACGTGGGGGAGGAGGGTCGCTGTCATGAGCCCATAATCTCCTACCTGCTGGAACCTGCTGTGTCAGGCTGCATCCCCACTAGCCAGGACATTCCAGAGCCGCCTAGCCTCCCAGCAACCTTAGCTGCCTCCAAGAACGGCATGGAGAGCTCACTGGAGACCAGGGCTTCGCAGCCCCTCTGGCACTCTGGACATTTGGGGACAGATGATTCTTTGTGGCGGGGACCTTGCTACACACTGCAGAGTGGGGAACAGCACCCTGGCTCTCCTCCCTGGCTGCCAGCAGCACCCCCAAGTTCTGATAACCCAAAGTGTATCCAAACATTGCCAGAGTGCTCTGGGAGGCAGAAAGGCCACGGGAGGAGAACCTCTGCTCTAGACAGGTGTCACCTTTCTCTCGTCACGCACCCTGGGATGGAGCACAGTGTTCTGCATAGGGCAGGTAGAAGTGTAATTGGGGATCACACCTGCCCTGAGCCACAGAGCCTCATCCCGCCAGCCAGCAGCCCTGCCCTGGCTCAGAGCTGCGTCATGAGGGGCAGCCAACATTTCATAGCAACCCTCTGTTTTATATTCTGGGGACCTTTAAAATATGTCTTCTAATCTTAAAATCGGTATACATTTTTTTCTTAAATTGAAGGTTAAGTCACTTTTTAAAAAATAATTATGATCCCAATAGATTAAAAATAATTTTTGAATGCTCTTTCTTTCTTTTCATGCCCAAAATGACCTCTTTCATGCTTTATGACCTAACCCTAAAAACACAAAAAGTTCCATGTGACTGCAGACACGCTTGCCATCCATCTGGGGGAAAGGTCAGGCTCCTCCACCTTCTCAACTAAATGTTGACTTTGCTGCTCACACATCTGGCATCTAAAACATATGGAGCATTCTTTAATCAACAGCCCAGCATCATTTTAAACACCTGTCAGAGAATTCATCCAAGAATTGATTGCAGCCCAGCATTCGCCAAAATTGAACTTGAGAGATCTGAGTTCTAGGGAGGGCACCTGTAGGGAACACCCACCCGCTGTTCTTCTCAGCTCTTCTTGTCCCAGCACAAAGTCAGCTCACCAGGGAACAGCAGGGCTGGGCTCTGTCATCAGCCTAGCTCTACACAGTCCTGCATTTGGTGGGGGAAAAGTTGGGATTTCACTCTTTTTTCTTGGCAGAGGGAAATATAAGGAATACTCATCTGTAGTGGGGGGAACAGTCTGTGTTTTGAAGAATCTCACTCAAAGTTGCTGCCAGCTCTAGTTCCCTGTCCACGTGCTAAGAATGAACTGAGCTCCGGCTCCAGGGGCCAGGCGGGAGAAGCCAGAATGTGCCTTCAGGAACCAGTTCTGCGCCCAGCACCAGGAGGGGCCGGAGGAAAAGTTTTGGGTCTTGCTAGACAGCCAGGATGTCAGTGAGAACGGGGTGTGAAGGAATGAGGCATGTCTTAGGGTGACAGAGGGCATGTGACTGGGTCTGGCTGGAGGGCCTTCTGCGCTCAGGGGAGACGCACCTGTGTTTCAGCTCCACTGAGACTTTCCACATGAGTCCTTTGGACACAAGCAAACCCTGCAATAAATTCTAAGGCAGAAAAACAAGGCGTTTTTCCCTCCAGTGAGATGAAGGAATCAGGGCATTTAACTTAAAATGAAAAACGGAATGTACAGCGGATGATGGCCAGACCATATATAAAAACAGGACTCCTGCCTTACCGCAGCAACCCAGCCCAGAAGCGACTGACCGTCTCTGGGAACCAGCCCAGCCTGCTACGTCGGGTTTGGGGGGGGTCAGAGTTCTATCTCCAGCTATAGCCAAGAGCCCAAATAATCGCCACCAGATCAGCTGGCCCCAGGTGGCCTAGACTGATTCAAAACTGAAGGTTACCTAATCTCAGTCCTTGTTTTCAACCTAGGACCAACCAGAGAACACCAGTAGGTACCCCCAATCAGCCCATGGGATGCCCGCTCCGGTTGGCCCCTGCAGGTGTCATGACCAGTAGCCTCGGATCAGGGCACAGCTGAAGTCTTCTCTTTTCCACTACGAAGTTTGGAAAGTTTGCCTGCCTTTGATTTCTGCTCAACACACGTGACGTTGGCTGGTCCCTTGCTACAGAGAATGAAGAGTGAGTAGCCCTTGCTGCTTCTGCTTCCCCACGGAAAGTTGAGAGCGATGTCACCTAGTCTGGAGCCCTGAGCAAGTGAAGCTCGCTAGAGCAACATTCAAGGAGAGACACATGTCCCATCCCCTTGTATTTTAATGCTAAAATTAACCTAAATGGCCAGGACAAGGCCAAGGTTAATTTTAATGCTAAAATTAACCAGCACTGCGGGTCAGGACAAGGCCAGATGAGTCCAGCCACTGACATCTGGGGGTTGTTTACTCACTTCCAAGGCTACTGTCATAGACAAGTTGGGGGCCTTGACTCTGAGGTACCAGTCAAGGACCTAGGGCACTCTGCACCCAGTGCAGTGTTGACTAAGTTAGTCTAGAGTCAAATGCTTTGAAGATATAGCCACTTTAAGATAAGAAGACATTGGGGCGGCGCCCCTGGCTCAGTGAGTAGGCCGCCGGCCCCATATGCCGAGGGTGGTGGGTTCAATCTCAGCCCCGGCCAAACTGCAACAAAAAATAGCTTGGCGTTGTGGTGGGCACCTGTAGTCCCAGCTACTTGGGAGGCTGAGGCAAGAGAATCGCTTAAGCCCAGGAGTTGGAGGTTGCTGTGAGCAGTGATGCCACAGCGCTCTACCCAGGGCAACAAAGTGAGACTCTGTCTCAAAAAAAAAAAGTTACAAAGAAAGATAAGAAGATATTGTGTAAGTTTGTGACCTGTGAGGAAGGATCTGTTTAACACTACTGTGTCTGATGAGTAATAACACTGTTAAAGTTTACTTTTACTGTCAGAATAAAAAGTGGCAAAGAGTAAGAGGAGGGCAGCGCAGTTCCTTGAGGAGAAATCCTCACTGTTGCTGTTGTGCAGTCACTGGCTTTTCTGTAAATGTAAGGGGAACGGTTGATCTCTCCTCTGCTTCTCTGTTGGTGACAGGCAGTTCGGGTGGCACAGGCACCTGTCCCCTGTCTTCCCCCTGCAGAAACTGCAGCCAGCCTCCCCGGCTCTGCAGAGGACCGGCTTCCAGAGAACCTTCCCTGCCCGCCATGGGAGTCCCAGGGGGCCTGTTCCTCCTCCATGTAGAGCGATGTGGCCGTCTGGCGCAGAGTGTCGGGGAAAGAAATGAGCAATTTCTGAGCATTACCTAAGTCCTGCGTGTTTCCTACCTGTGTCATCTACTGAATCCCCCTCAGTCTGTGGGAGGGAGCTCCTTCCTCCCTTGCAAGACCTTCCTCATCAAAACCGAAGCTGGGTCTGTCCTTCCCAGTCACTTTTCGAGCACTTTGATGAGATTATTTCTTATGCATTTTAATTCTTCATATAAAGAAACCTCTGGACACATGAAGGGTGTTTCATAAAGGCTTGGGGAGGGTGAGTGAATTAATGAATGGGTTACCACATGGCAGGAAAAGTGAATTTGTTTACAAGCCTCGTCTGACTCAAATTATTCAAAAGCACAGATCAAATGGTTTCTATAGGTAAAAGAATCTAACTTTTCCTTCCACCTAGAGCCCGTTTTTCTGGATGGACAACACGTCATTATAGAATTCCGGGTGGAGGCACCCAGTGCTTCTCGCTCCGGCTGTGTAGATTTGGGAGCCTTGCTGTCTGCAGCTCACACACTGGGGCTTGCCTGGCAAACTCTGCCTCAAGTGAGGAGACAGGTGTCGGCAGAGACCCGTCCCTGTGCCTGAGAAATGCAGGAGGAAAACGTTTTGTAAGCAGGTGTGAGGCCGTCTGGCTCTGCCCAGCCTTAGGGAGTCAACATCCTCAGTGCCTTTGGTCAACTTAATTATTTTAAACATTTTTATGGAAAAGTTGTCATAGCAACAGCATCAGTAAATATTTTGATGTGAAAAATTCTATTTCCATCATCTTCAAGCAATACTTTTCACTTTTGCCCCTTATCCACCCATGCTAATCACACATAAGCATTTCATACATTCGGGATTGCAAAGCAACATCCATTTTATATTCTGCTTTTCCACTTACCATTGTGTCAAAAACATTTTCTGTTTCTGAAGGCTTCATATTTATAATGTTTCTGCGATATTCTGTGCCTTTCTAAACTATTCTCACATTGTTGTGCAATTAGCTCACTTCTCAGACTTCTACTCTTTTTTTTTTTCTTAGGTCATATTGTAGAAAGCATCTTCTTGCATTAAAGTATTTATTCTGATTATTTCCTCAGAATATATTAACAGAAATAGAATTTCTGACATCTCTGTGGCTCCTGCTACACTAATATCCTCTAAGTGCTTTTGCTAATGCAGAAAGACAGATCATAGCTTGAGGAGGATGCCTCGTTATACAGATCTTTTAGGGTGAATGGATAGACCAGGGGTCCCCAAACGTTTTGGCACCAGGGTTCCATTGGGGACAGTTTTTCCAGACTGGCGGTGGGGGAAGGAGGAACAGAGGATATGGTTTGGGCGTGATTCAAGCATATAACGTCTCCATCTCCGATCATCAGCACTAGATTCTCGTAAGGAGAGCGACCTTGATCCCTCACACACACAGTTTACAGTAGAGTTGGTGCTGCTGTGAGCATCTAATGCTGCTTCTCATCTGATAAGAGGTGGAGCTGGGGCGATGCAGGCAATGGGAGGGCTGTAAATACAGATGACACTTCACTGGTTGGCTGGCAACTCACCTCCTGTACTCCCAAGTTTTTAGCACCTGACCTGGCACCTCATGCAGTGAAACTTTTGGAGGGAATAACTGGATGAATGAATGTGTGGAGTTTGAAATGGGCAGATCTTGTTCTACACACACACAGAGAACTTGTTCATTCATACCTACATTAGACAAGCATTTACTGAGCGTCCCCCATGTGCCAGACACTGGGCTGAGTCGAGGGGTTTGCATCAGACCTCACAGAGCACAGAGTTTCTGTAGAGAGACAGTTGTTCAAGAGGGAACATCAGCAACGTGTGAAATGTGCTGACACGGGGGGAGTCCAGGGGACCGTGGGGGCCCTTTAGTGACTGGGGGTACTGCCAGGCACACGCCAAGTCGTGCTCACTAGACTCTGCCAATCATGAGGGACTCAGTTTGGCTGGGCAACAAAGGCAAGAACCCACAAATGCAGGGAATAGCTTGCTGCTTGCATGAGTATGGGTGGCGGTGGCTGCATGAACACTAAGCTGTTGGGCTGCAAGCGCCTGTATTCAATGAGGGAAATGCAAACAGCCCCATCCCTGGGCTTCCTGACTGTTAATCAAATGGAAATCACTCCGTTGCAAAGTCTGTATTAGGAATTTTGAGCTCCATTTTATATCTCTTCAAACCTCTCTGAGGAAGTATTATGTTCAGAGTAATGTTTTTAACATTTAATCTTTTTAACTGCTTTGATCTTTTTCTATAACATTTTTCCCCATTATTCCAAGTTTCATTTTGCTTTTTTCTATATCTCCTTCATAAATTTTTCCTTAAAAGATAAAAAGCCTTTTTATGCTGTGAAGTCCCAACCTGCTTTTAATATGGGAAGAATATGAGAACCCTAAGAGATGGTCACTGTATTGTGAGAAAGATGGGTTCACAGTGGGCAGGGCCCGGATTTGACCGTTGAGAAAAAGGGTAAACTCCACCCCCACACTTTATCAGAATGATCATTCCTACAATAAAGATATAACATTCATGTCATCAAAAATCCCAAAAAAGAGAAGAGAAAAGAAAGTGGGGCTGAAAAAGTACCTGAAGAAATAAAGGGCAAAACTTTCCAAATTTGAAAAAAGATGTATTTCCACAGATGCAAGAAGCTAACCAATCCCCAAACTGGGTAAGTCCAAAAAAAAAAAGTCATACCAAGACACATCATATCAAACATCTGGAAATTAAATACAAAAAAAATCTTGAAACTAGTGCGAGGGAAACAGACCGAGGAAAACAAATTGAATGACAGTACATGTCTCCCTGGAAACCACAGAGGCTAGAAAGGAGTGCCATATTTTTAAAATATTGAAAAAAAAACAAAAAACAAAAAAACTGTCAACCCAGACTCCTATTCTCAGTGAAAATATTTTTCAGGAATGAAGGAGGAATCAAGACATTCCAAGATGTAGGCGAACTAAAATGTGTTGCTGGCATAGCAGCCCTAAAAGACAGGGCTAACTAAAGTTCTCTAAGCAGAAAGGAAAGAACAAGGGCAGAAAACTCTGGTCATTGAGAAGGAAGAAAGCACAGTAACTGTGACATGTGAGGTAATGGGACATACAGTTGTAAAGTAAAAGTAAATCCTAGGCCCCCCGCCTACTGAACAGACCTCCTTTTGGCCCAGGTGACCCCAGAAAAACCTTAAAACTGAGTTCCCAGCCAGGAAAGGAAGGTGGGTCAGACACACCTTGTTATACCCCCTCTCTTCTGGAGTTTAGCTACAATTGACCCGCATTAACATTAAAACAAAACCATAACAGTGACAGAACAGACTCTTTGCATACGAAATTACAACAGGAGGTAAGGCTGTGTGCGGCCAGGGTAAATCACACCCCAGGCCATCATTGGCTTAACAGGTCACCTCGGTCAGTGCATTGTGGCTTGACTCTGATTAGCAGGCTTCCTTATTTTAGTTTAAATCTTTACTAGCTTTAGATAAAGGTTATTTCTTTTTAATCAATTACAAATCAAAGAATCTTTGAACCCACCTATAACCTTAGACTTCAAGATGTCCTGCCTTTTTTTTGCCAAACCAATGTATACTTTCCATATAATGATTATGATTTTACCTGTAATTCCTGAATTCCGAAAATATATAAAGCCAAACTGTAACCCAACTGCTTTGGGACTATTTAACAAGGTTTCTTGGGCATGGTCACTCATGTTCTGCTCAGAATAAACTTCTTTAAATTATTTCACAGAGTTTGGGCTTTTTCCATTAGCAAGGTAGTTTCCCCTTATCCCAGGGGAATGTTCTAAGACCCCCCACTGGATGCCTAAAACTGTGGGTAGGACTGAATCCTACATACATCATGTGTTTTTTTTCTCTACATATCTACATCCATACATGCACATACCTATGATAAAGTTTAAGTTATAGACTAGAAATAGTAAGAAATTAGCAACAATAATAAAATAGAACAGTCATAACAATATACTGTAATAAGTTAGATGAGTGTAGGCTCTCCCTCACTCAAATATGTCATTGCATATTGTGTTTCAAACCACAGTTGATCTCTGATGACTGAAATCACGGTGAAGTGAAAATGTAGATATGGGAGACTAAAGAATATATTTTGGCTTTTATCCATGATTCCTGGCTCACAGCTCCTGAAATCTTTGTAATTTCTTATGTGACAAGAGCAATGAGACTAACTTTGATTATATTTGGCCTTTTGTCATTGGTTCCCAAAACAACTCTTGAGCAGGTATAAGATGTCTTTTGTTACTCATAAACGGAACAAGCCCCTTTCAACACACCTGAGTTTATGCTAAGGGAGGGATTTTTAGAAAGCCCCTAGACAACAGAGGATGTGGAGCTGGTTGCTAGAGAAACCAGTCAAGTGATCAGAGGGTGGACCTGTTACTCCCCTTTCCAATCTCCAGGGAAGAGAAAGAAGCTGAAGGTTGAATTGATCACCAATGGCCAATGATGCGATCATCATTCCTACATAATAAAACCGCCCTAAAACCTCAAAGGACAGGGTTTGGAGAGCTTCTGGGTTGGTAAACAAGTGCACACATGTGTCATGGGAGGGTAGCACAACTCAACTCCACGAGGGCAGAAGCTCAGGACCCTTTCGAACCTCACCCTATCTCTTCACATGGCTGTTCATTTGTATACTTTAACATATTCTTTAAGATATTCTTGAAAATAAATGGGTAATTATAAGTAAAGCACTTCTTCTGATTTCTGTGAATCACCCTAGAAAATCAATTAAACCCAGGGAGGGTGTCATGGGAACCCTGAATAATTTATATCCAGCTGCTCACAAGTTCAGCTCACAACCTGGTACTTGCAACTGGCATCTGAGGTGAAAGAGCAAGCCTTGTGTGACTGAGCCCTTAACTTGCAGGATATAATGCTATCTTCAGGTAGACTGTGTCAGAATTGAATTGAATTATAGGACACCCAACTGGAATCTACTAGAGAACTGCTTGTCAGTGGGGAGAAATTCCCACACATTTTTGCAATTACAAGTGAGTGGTATGTGAGATTGGGAAAAGTGGTTTGGTTTTTCCTATTTCAAACAGTAAGCAAAAATGCAGATAAATAAAACACTTTCCTTCTCCTCTTGAGTTTCTAGAATATATTTGATGGTGGTATCAAGAAGATCAACACTGTTTGCTGTGGTTCTAATTATATGTACAGAAAATGTTCAGGATAATTATATCATAAACAAGGAAGGTTAAAGGGACAAAAAGGGAGGCAAGTTTTACACTTCATTCGAGTTGATAAAATGACAATACTGGTAGGTTGTGTTATGTATACATAAGGTAATATGTAGAGCAACCACTAAGAAAAGAAATATTTAGATATACAAAAAACACTACCTATAAATAAAAGTGTCATTCTAAAAAATGTTCAAGTCACTCATAGGGAAGCAGGAAAAAGAAAACAGAGACATGAAAAACAAAGCAAAAATTAAAACAGTATTCTAATGCATTAATTGCATTAAATATAAATGGTCCAAGTGCACTAATCAAAAGACAGAGATGGGCAGAGTGGTTAGAAAGTATGATTCATCTATGAATGTTGCTCAACTTATGATAGTTAGACTTACAGATTTTTGACTTTACAGTGGTGTGAAAGCATGTGCATTGCATAGACACAATTCTTGAACTACTCATACTATTCTATTTTTCACTTTTAATTCCAATTACATGAGCTATTCAACATTTTATTATAAAATTGGCTTTGTTTTGGATTTTTGCCCCATTATAGGCTAATGTAAGTGTTCTGAGCATGTTCAAGGAGGTTAGGCTAAGTTATGATGTTCAGTGCAGATACTCAATGCACTTTTGACTTAGAATATTCTCAATTTATGATGTATTTATTCAGATAACCTCATCATAAAATGAAAAGCATCTAAATCGTCTGAGAAACTGAAAGAAACTCTCTCTACATATAATGACACAGGCCAGTAGAAAGCAAATGAATGAAACAGCCATATCAGACAAACATTCACCAGGACTGGCATTTGAATATCACATAACATGGATTCAGAACAAAGAAAATTACTGAAGACATAAAGAAACATTATATAATGATAAAAGAAGAACATGAAGAACATACAGCCTCAATATGAAAAAAGAACATGAAGAACATACAGCCTCAATATGTGTGTAACAGAGCTGTGAAACATGTGAGGCAAAAATTGACAGAATTGAAAGGAAAAATTAATAAATGCCCATTTATAGTTGGTGACTTCAATACCCTCTCTTAACAAGTTTTATAACAACTATGCATAAAATCCTCAAGGATATAGAAGAATGCAACAACACCATCAACAAACATCTAATGGACATTTATAAAACATTCTACCTATCAACAGCAGAATGATGATTCTTTTGAAGTGCTCATAGGATACATACCAAAATAGGCTATATCCTAAGCTATAAAATAAACCTCAAAAAGTTTTAAGAATTGAATTCATACAGAGTGTGTTCTCTAACCACAAAAGAATAAAACTAGAAATCAATAACAGAAACATAACAGGAGAATGTCCCAACACTTGGGAACAACATACTTCTACATAATCTATGAGTCAAAGAGGAAATCTCAAGGGAAATCAGGTACATTGAAGTGAATGAAAATGAAGAAACAATGCACCAAAATTTGCAGGGCACCATTAACCAGTGCTGAGTGGGAAATTTATAGCGCTTAATGCATACAGGAGAAAAGAAAAACAGTTTCAAATAAATGATATAAATTACCAGCTCCAGAACCTAGGGAAAGAAGAGCAAACTAAACCCAAAGTCAGTAGAAGGAAAGAAATAACAAAAGTAAGAGCAGAAATCAATGAAAGTAAACATAGGAAAAACAATACAGAAAACCAATGAAAGAAAGTGCTGTGTCTTAGGGAAAATCAACAAAAATTGACAAATCTTTGGCAAGACCAACAAAAAAATAAGAAAAAAGACAAGAATGGCCAACATCAGGAAAGAAACAAAGGACAGCAGTACAGACCAGGGAGACACCAAAAATGTAGTAAGAAAATACTCTGAACATCTCTACATACATAAACTTGATGCTTGTTGATAAGAAATTTGACATTTTGTTGAGTTAGGTTGATAACTTTGGGTGAAATGAATCAATTCCTCAGAAAACACAAATGACCTTAACTCACCCAATATGAAATAGATCATTTGAATAGCTCTATAACTATCAAGGAAATTGAATTTATAAGTTAAAAATTTTGCCACAGGAAATCTCTAGGCTCAGATGGAGAATTCGGCATTTAAAGAAAATTAACACACAAAGTGGAAGAGAAGGCATATTTCACAATTCATTTTATGAAGCTAATATTACCCTGATGCCCAAACTAGAAAAATACAGTACATGAAGAGAAAACTACAGACCAATATTTCTCACTGATATATATTGATTTATATATATCAATATAAATCAATATATATATAAATATATATATATATATTGATTTATATATCAGTGAGATATATATTATTTATTTATTGCAGTGAGAATGCAATAAATCTTTTAAAAAATTAGTAAATAGGATTCAGCAATATATTAAAAAAATTTAACATCATCACCAAGTGGAGCTATTCCAGGAATGCAGAGCTGGTTCAATGCCTGCTGATCAATCAATGTAATCTGCTGTATTAAGAAAGAAAATAATCACATCACCATATCAATAATATAGAAAAGTATTTGGAAAAATCCAACATACATTCATAAAAACAGTAAGGATAGAGAAGAACAGTAAGAATAGAAGGGAACTCCATCCATTTAATGAGGATATTCTACCAATAGCTCACAGTTAACCTTGTTTGTGTACTTAGGATGGAAATCAAATGTTTCTCCCCAAGACAAGGAACAAAGGAAGGAAATCTACTCCCACCATTCTAATTCAACTTGGTGTTGGAAGTGATAGCCAATAGAGTAAGAAAAGGAAATGAAGGTGTCAGATTATAAAGGGAGACATAAACTGTCACTATTTTCAAATTAGATAACTTTCTACATAGACGTCCCAAGAAACCTAAAAAAGAAATTCCTAGAACTAATAAGTAAGTTTAAGAATGTCACAAAATATGATAATCATACAAAATATGTTGTATTTCTATAAACTAGAAATTAACAAAAGGATGCCAAAATTAAAAATACAAAACCATTTAAAATTTAAGGTAGAGAGAGAGAAAGGAGAAATTTATGTATAAATCTAATAAAATGTATACAGGATATGTACACTGAAAGCTACAGAACTCCAATGAAAGAAACCAAAGAAAATCTAAATAAATGTGGAGATAAGCCACATTGCTGGGTTATCAGACTCAACATAAGGTGTCACTTCTGTTCAAATTGAGATACAGATTTAGCGCAATTCCTATCCAAATGGCAGAAAGATATTTTTGGCAGACAGACAATATTATTTTAAAATTCATATAGAGAGGCAAAATAAATAGAATAGCTGAAATCCTTTTTGAAAACTAAGAGCACAATGGAAGGAATCAATATACTTGATTCTAAGGTTTATTATGTAGGTACAATAATCAGGACTGTGTGGCATTGTTGAGGGGTAGACACACAGACCACTGGAACAGAGTAGAGAACCCAGAACAGATGTGCCCCCCCCAAATACCTGTGAGCTATTTTGGTTTTCTTGGACTTGGCAATCTGTTGAACTACCTTAGGAGAACTTGGGCAAGAGTGCAGAGGACTTTAAGCATTGTCTAGGGCCCCAGACTGAGCCACTGAGCCAGATGGAGCTAATAGTGTTTGGCTGTTGGCTGCCTGGAGCCATTGTGGGAGAACTGCCCTGGCAAGTTCCGCCCTCAGGGTTGCAGAACAAAGATCAGGTGGGAGTGAATAATCTAGTGACTGAGCACCCTAAAGGCGGGGACTGAGACGCCTTGCAGCCTTAGCCCTCAAGGGCATAGAGTGAGACTGGTTTTGGCACACTGGGTAAGTGGATAGCCATTTAAGGAGTGATCCCAGTGACAAGTGCTTTCCTGGCAAAGCTTGGGCTTAGCCAAGTATAGCAGTGTAAAGTGCCTTTTAAAAAGCAGCTGGAGGTGAGATTTAGGCTCTCCACCCTGCTGGATTTGAAAAATCAGCAGAGGCCTCCAGTCTCTATCTCATACAGCCCTATCAGCGTGGTGATTAACATCTCATACCCCAAAAGATCACCTGTTTCCCAGACAATATTGAGCAAGATATATATACTGCTTTGTTTTTGTGTGTGTGTGTGTTTTGTTCATTTCTTTTGTTTTGTTTTTTTAATTTCATCATTTTCCCCATAGATTTTTCTTTTCTTTTTTTCTCTACATTTTTCTAGTTTAATTTTCCATTGTTGCCTTTTTCAACAATTACAATTTCATTTTTGCTAGTGTTTCTACTCCTATTTGGTTTTTCTCCCAATTTTTTCCCATAAAGTTTTCTGTTTGCTAGTTTTGGTTTGATGTATAGCATTTTTGTCTTTCCTCTCTACTTGGTAGAGGTGGGGTACTGTGTCCAAACAGGCTGGCAAAGAGTTGCTGACCTCAAGGGCACCACCCAATCTGGCACTTCCAGAGGTTGGGGGTTTTAAGTTTGGTTCAAAGTACCCTACTTTACACCTATATTGCTCCTGTCTCCCTCTTTCTGTGCCTCTCTTCTTTTTGGCAATATTCCCTTTTACCCACCCTCTCCTTTCTCTTTTTTCTTTTCTTTATTTTCCCCCTTCTTGCTCTTCACTCTTCTCATCCTTCTGGTCCTATACCAAAAGGAATCATCAAAACCCTAGTCCAGAGCACAGCAACTTAAAGAGCAAGAAGTGAAAAGATAATTAGGGCATGGAAACAGATAAAAGAAATTACTCATGAGGAAGAATCAGCAGAAAACTCCTGGCAACATGAAAAACCAGTCCAGGGCAACTCCCCCCCACCCCCCAAGGGACTATGAGGTAGCTACTGCAGAGGATTCTACCTATAAAGAAAAGTTAGAAATGACAGCAAGGGAATTTAGAATACAGATGATGAAGAAAATGAAGGAAATGATGGAAACAATGAAGGAAACTGCTGATAAAGTGGAAAATAATCAAAAGGAAATCCAAAAACAGAATCAAATAAGAGATGAACAATATGAAGAATATAAAAAGGATATAGCAGATCCAAAGGAACTGAAGCAGTCAATTAGGGAACTTAAAGATGCAATAGAAAGTATCAACAACAGATTAGAACATGCAGAAGAAAGAATCTCGGAGGTAGAGGACGAAGCTCTTGAGATAAATCAGATAGTTAAAGAGGCTGAAAAGAAGACAGAGAAAGCAGAACGTTCACTGACAAAATTATGGGACTTTATGAAGCTTTCAAACATATAAGTTATAGGTATCCCAGAAAGGGAAGAATGCCCCAGGGGAATGGAAGCCATACTAGAGAATATTATAAATGAAAATTTCCCAAATATCACCAAAGATTCTGACACTCTCCTTTCAGAGGGATATTGGACCCCAGCTCGCCTCAACTCTAAATGACCTTCCCCAAGACACATTGTAAGGAGCCTGTCCAAAGTCAAGACAAAAGAAAAGATTCTTCAAGCTGCCAGGAGTAAGCACCAGTTGACCTACAGGGGCAAATCCATCAGGGTGACTGCAGACTTCTCTAATGAAACTTTCCAAGCAAGAAGACAACGATCATCTATGTTTAATCTACTTAAACAGAACAATCTCCAGCCCAGAATTCTACATCCTGCAAAGCTAAGCTTTAAAATTGATAGAGAAATCAAATCATTTGCTGATATAAAAACATTGAAGAAATTTGCCACAACAAGACCAGCTCTACAGGAAATACTTCAACCCATTCTATACACTGACCACCACAATGGATCAACAGCAAAATAAGAACTCAGAAATTAAAGAACAGAGCCTAACTTCCAAACTGATGCAAAAGATAAAACTAAGCAATGGACTCTCACAAAATAAGATGAATAGAACACTACCACAC